>KZ505688.1:1003505-1280501 GCA_002844005.1 Limosa lapponica baueri | reverse complement strand
TTTTGGGCCCCTTACCACAAAAAAGACATTGAGGTGCTGGAGTGAGTCCAGAGAAGGGCAACAAAGCTGGTGAGGGGTCTGGAGAATAAGTCTTATGAGGAGAGGCTGAGGGAGCTGGCATTGTTCAGTCTAGAGAAGAGGAGGCTGAGGGGAGACCTTATCGCTCTCTACAACTACCTGAAAAGAGGCTGTAGAGAGGTGGAGGTCGGTCTCTTCTCCCAAGTTACAGGAAATAGGACAAGAGGAAATGGTCCCAAGTTGCACCAGGGAAGGTTCAGGTTGGATGTTAGGAAAAATTTTTTCACGGAAAGGGTTATCAAGCATTGGAACGGGCTGCCCAGGGAAGCGATTGAGGCACCATCCCTGGAGATATTCAAAAGACGAGTTGACACAGTGCTCGGAGATATAGTTTAGTGTTGGTTGGTGGTGTGTGGGTTTGTTTGTGGTTTTTGTTGGTTTTTTTGTTTTGTTGGTTTTTTTTGTTCTTTTATGGTTGGACTAGATGATCTTAAATGTCCCTTCCAACCTAGGCGATTCTGTCAAAGAAGCACTAGAATCTGTGAATCTTACTTTTCTTTTTTTAAAGTTATGGAGACATCCAAGTTGAAGATTTTCATATTCTCTATCATCACTTGGGGCTTTCTGTTGCTGACCACTGAATCAGTGTCTGCACCCTGAAAGGTTATTAAAAGAACCCAAACTGCATGTTCATGGAAATAGTCCTGTTAAACACTCAGAATGTGTACGGAGCCTTCTTACAGTAGAAACAAGCCTGTTTCAGTACACATTCTCGCCACAGAACGGTGCAAGAATTTGGTAGAAAAGCATCATTGCTAATGAGGAGGGCTAGTTTCCTGTATGCTTGTATATGTGTGTTAGTAATGATGAGTGACTTACGAACAGCATGCTGCTATGTGTGTTTTGGCAATTCAGGAGTTGCTTTGCTCGCTTTTCCTACTGTATGTGTATTTTGGCATGTTGGCAAAGTGCATGTTCCTAAATAGTATGTAGATTTGTAATGTTGAGCTTGGGTTTGCATTTTATATTCTTTCCTAGCGCTGGGGAGGGCAAGAATAATTGAAAGGGGAAATGGGATATTATTTTGTTAGTTTAATAATATCACAAGTTAGTGGGGAAACTGGGAAAGTGTAAAAAACTTTGTATCACTATTGGCTGAGAATTGCAAAGCCAAATTGGGTATGATTTAAGTTGTGTAGCTGAAGAAGCAACCCAAAAAGTCTGAAATTTTGCCAAAACCCCGAAAAGAAATGGTAACTCCTGCTTATCTCTTAAAGTCATGGAATCCCTATATATGAAATGTAAAGATCGTTTATAATGACTTTAGAAGTTTATTTGAAATATCCTTATCCTAACTGTGTCTGATTCTTCTATTAGCTGCATCAGGAGGAATTAGAATAACTTCATGGAAGTAAATGGCTTTAAGCTGGCTAAAGAGGGAAGCTGGCCCACTAAAAAGAGTTCTGCCTTACTCCCTGTGACTGCCGAATTAAGCAGTGAGAAACATCACCTGCTATTTTGGCTGCCCAGTACAAGTAATAGTGAACATGTGGCTAAAGCAAAGTATGGGCTGTTGAGAGGTCTGTTTTATATTCCAAGCTCTCCCACCAAGTACTAGTTTCTGACCTGGTGTGAGTATTTAACCCCTGTGCTCACAGATCTTTCCTCATCCACAGAGTTAGACTGGTATCATCTCACAGAGATGATATGAATGCAAATATTTTAATAATTGCAAATTTTGTTTTGAAATCCTTTAATAAAAGATAATGTTAAGCAAATATTAATCATGAAGCAAGTTTTCTGAAGGTTTAGGCTAAGTGCAAGACAAACTTGCTGAAATACAATTTGTAATCTTCTTTACAGATCTGCTTTGTGAGATCCTAAGAGTTTGTAATAGAGTTTTACATTTCTGAGGTGAAATTAATGGGATCAGGACTGGCCTCCTACCAGAAGCTGGATTTCTCCTGTCCCTCTGTGCCTTTGTGCTGAGACCCAGTTTCAGAAACTACTATCCTTGAAGATCAGTCTGTGTCTCAATGCAGATATGCTGAAACTTTCTGAAAACCTGTGTCTGTGAGAAATTAATTGAGATTTTGAAGGCCCAGGTGAGCTAGGTAGTTTGAAATAAGCAAAAAATCCTTTTTTTTTTTTCTTCTAAAGGTTTGTTCTTTGTATTTCTTGGAGGAATATGAGGAAAAAGGCATGCTATGTAACTTGCCCATAAAAGTACACAAGTTTGGTGTGGAAATAGTCTCCCCATCCTGGCTCTGTGCCATAGTAAAAGGACTATGCTAGTCTCTTTTAAGAGTGATCAGTGAGAAGGAATAATAGACTAGGAATAATGTTTACTAATGCCTATTAAATGACTCCCTTATCTTCACAAAGAATTAGATAAAGCCTGTCACTACCTTCCATATTTACCTACAGTAAGAGTTCTGAAAAACCTGACAACTTGAGGATGTTAAGTTTCTAGGTGCTTGTGGGAGAGATGTCCTTCAGCCTATTTACAATGAAATTATTTCCTTCAGCCTATTTACAATGACATTATGTTGCAAAAGAAAAAGAGACTTTGTAGTGTTTTAAAGTATTGTTAGTTGAAAATACATATAGAGAAAGTATTTGGAGAGAAGGTGAATGGTGATGTAGTTAAACCAAGCCATTTGCCTGTCTGTACTACTTCTCTAAGTACCCCTTTGTTTAGGACGTTTGTATCTTGGCACAAGTTCTCATAATACCACTAATTTCATCTCTTCTCCCTGACTAGGGTATCCCCATGATAGATTTGGCACCCTTGCAAGTATCAGTCACAAATCCTAGCACTGAGATAAGACAGCAGGAATAGTTCCAGAAAGAAGGCAGTGGGTGTCTCTGAAGATTTGTATCACTCTGATGCTTTAGTCTGCAAAAGGTTCTCTATTTTACATAAACGTCTCAAAAGATACTATTGTTTAGGTAGGATATTTTATGAGCTGCTTTATCACACTTGAAAAAAGTGTTACCTACCTGCAGGACATTTTCCTATCATTGTATTAAAAAAACTGAGGCCAAGTTTGACTCAGTCGCACTGCTGTATATTCTGAGTTCCTTGTTTGGCATCAGCAAACTCAGCTTTACACCAGGTAAGAGACAAATGGGATTTATATGTCTTCATCGTTGTTGCTAGTGAGACGCTAAGCAAACAAAGAAGCACCCCCCAAAAGACCAGCACTTCAAGACTCTACAGCCAGCTGCCTGCAGCATCCACATGGAAGGTGAGAACGTGCTGCTCTGAGGCTGCTCCCCTGTTATGTGCCAACTACACTTGTGCCACAACCTCATGGTCCTCGCTCCCCGTCCAGTAACTCTGTTCTGAGTCCAGCTTTTTGCTCCTCTTTGCTACGACAGGAAAGTGAATATGACTTATAGTCGAGGTCTGCTTTGCCATCGTATGAGGTCCAGACCCACAAACCAGATCTGAATGTGAAGATCTGTGCACATTGCTAACACCAGCTCTACTGCGTGAGACAGATGTTAGGGATATACAGGAGTGGGGAAACTGGGAGAGTAGATCACAAGAGGGTCAGTGGCAATAGAGAGGCTTTGAATTTCAAAGACCAAAGAATTTCAAATCTTCTGCCTAAATCAGGGAGGGTGAAATTGTACATCTATGATTTTGTACTTGGCTGCTAAGTCCTCTCTAAGATTCTTTGCCAAGGCTAGGGCTTTTACAGAAAAGGCAAGACAGCTTCCTACTCCCAGTGTTAAAGATACATTGTGAATATATGTTTACAAATCTCCAAATTTAACAATTTGAGGACTTAATCCTAATTGTAGGTATAAAAGATGGCCTACAAGAGGTATTTTACACCATGCTGAAGGAGAGGGGCCTGAGCCTATGACTATTTCTACATTCTTATAAAAGTCTTCAGTGAAGACAAGGCATTAGGGCAAATCTTCTGAATGTGTCTTCTAAATCAGCCATCTAACTTCAGTTATGAAGTTGAAGCCATAGTTAACTATAATGTAGGAGAATGAAGATGTGGTGAGGAAGACTAAGACTCAACATCCAGAGAAATAAACAAGATGTAACTCTGAATTAATTTTAAAACATAAACTAAGAAATATTTGCTAGTAAGACAAGTCATTTAAAGCAGTATTTTTTTTCCTTTCTTGTCTTATGGACTGTTTTGTGTGCTCAGAAAGGAAATGTTATGAAAACAGCATTCAGTTGTGGCCAGTGCTTTTTTTATTATCATCTCCTCCAAACAATGATATATATATGACATGTGAAATAGGGTGGGCTTTTGTGCATGGCTCCCAGACAAGTTTATTTTCTGCAACAGTTGAAGTGCAGGAGAATAAGAAACCCCTAAGTTGTAACACACTTTGTTCTTCAGGCAACAGAGGTGGGGCTTTAGCACTTCACAGCATTCTCCACATCAGGAGAAATATGTCTTCTGTCTGGGCTGTGTCACACTGTATTTGCTTTTTGCAGTTGTGCCCTTTGGACCAGGTTCTGCCACTGGTTACGCTCAATGGTGCTTACAGAAGAGTACAACAGAGGGACAAATTTGGTCCTCTGTTTGTAAGCAAGCACCCAGGGAATGACACCAGTTGCCTTATTAGGCAGCACTAAAGGAAATCGTGCCGCTTGGCAATCCTCACGTGTTCCAGCCGCCAGCGTCTGTAGTTCTTCAGCCCTCTCAGGCCTGTGCTTTTTCATTGTAAAACAGCAAGCCCTTGAAAATACAGTGCCGGCTTGGCAACTGACCGCTGCCAGATAACAATTGACACTAGGACTAATTTAGTAATGTGCAGCTTTGGGGAGTGACATTTACTGTATCTCCTGGTGCAATTGATACTAAGCATGCGGCCATGGCGAGCCCTGCGTGGTATTTGCAAAGTGTCAACTTGAAAGAGTCAGGCTGCTCTCATGTCTGCTCTCAGAGGCAATTGCTGCAGCCCATCAAATCAACCTTCATGTAATATAAACAGGGAGACGTTCTCCCGCCATTCAGTGTTACTATTCTGTGCGGTTGCTAGTTATATCATATGTCAACACATTGTACAGATAATGAAAATGGGGAGTCTGAACTTGTATGGGAGATAAAGGTTTCCCTGGAGAAGCAAAATTACAGTGAACCTGTCAGGCAAAGATTAAGGATTTTGCAAAATAATCAGAGACACAAAAGTTAGCCCTTTTGATATGACTGTTAGCTGTGGTATGACTTACTACGGAGAATAATTCTAGTAAATTAGTTCATTAATATGTAAGTTATAATGATCTCTGTAAAAGGGACTTTCAGCATAAAATACGGGTAGCTCTTTCAGGAATTCCAGGTGGGTGGGCTGAAAGCTATTGTGATAATGATTGCAGAACTAAAGATCTCACAAAAGAAATTTTCACCTAGATTTTTGCAGTAGATAGATATTTCGGAGGGGAGGTTTAAATGAGTGTTATCAAATCCTCAGATAGGGATATTGTTTTCATCATTTCTCCACTTTCATAGAAAAGGGTTGTTCAGCAATGGAAGGTTTCCAAACAGAACAATAGAAGGGTGTGTGTGTGCAATTTTACTTTCACTCACTGACTTTTTGCCAGAACAAGCAAAATGCTTAGTTCTCAGCAGTTCAGCAGTGCTCTTTAATAAGAGCTGCAGTTGTAAGTTGTCGCTGCACTGAAAGCAGAATATCTCATCCTTACACCCAGCCTCTTCCCCAGCCGAGTGCATTGTGAAGCTGCTCTGGGGCTATCTCAGTCAAACCCTTTGATAGCCAAATGCCCCGTGCAACTATTTCTGCTGCAGAGGCCCACAAATGGCATGCAGACAAACAAATAGCATCATGCTTTGTCCTTGGTAACCGCTTCCCGCACCAGGTTAACCCCGACCCTCAGGAAGCCGATTGATCTGAATATTAAAACCCATCAGAACTCTGGCTGCTGTCTATCTCCTGCAGAAGAAAATCCTCCATATGAAAAGACATGTCAAAGCTGTTAGCCTTTCTCCTGGTTATTTTCCATGTTATGTATTTTTCTTATATTTTCTGTTATGTTGTAGCAAGTTATTTTCAAGTGTATGAACTTATGAAGGAATCACTGATCAATAGCCTCAGTAATAACGAATTTCCACACAAGGATATTGAAAAAATGCATTAAAAATTGCTGCCATTATTTCCATTAAAATTTCATTTCTGAAAAAAAACCCCAAAACTATTTGTAACTAGATAAAGTTCTAGCTATGAAATTTTAATCAATCAAAAGATGCTTATGACGCATTTTGGTACACGTTGGATTATTTCTGAAAGTATCTTGGTGCTTGATTGAAGCACAAACTGAACTGTGAACTGTGCCAGCCACAGCGGTGTTTCTGCTGTATCTATGCCCCTGTACTTAATGTGGGAACATTAAGAACACAAAACGTTAAAATGTAATGATTTCATTTTTCACTCCTCTGCATAACCCCATAATGAGAAGTCACAAAATTCACTGTGGGAAAATCATGATGTCTCCATGGTTTTATTACTCGTTTCTCTTTTTCTTTCTTTTAATAATAGCATTGTTGTTGTCTTAAAGCAACAGTTCCATGTCCAGGTCAGTGATTAAGCTCCTATATTTATATCATAGCACGTGGATCAAAACTATCCCTATTTCCAGAGAGGCTGAGCAGCCCTAACTGGCTGAATTTAGTATCTGGTAGAGTGAAAACAAACTCTAGTTACCAGGCTTAAGGATGTTGTTCTTAATCAGTCTGTGTGAACTAATTACACGGATAATGCAAGGGCTTTGAGGGAGCAGAAGCCTGCTGCAGCGTGGCACCCAAGGACCAACCTCCCCGCACCGCAGCCTGGCCTGCAAGCAGTGAGCAGTCTTGCAAACATGAAGGGAGATATAAAATGACACAGCCTACATGTGAAGACAGCTCTACAGAACTCTGCAGGGAACAATTCAAGACACTTCTTAACCTGTTTTATGTTTCCATTGCATTTGCAAATGCTATTTTATATTCCAGGAGTGAGATAATGCATGAGTTTGTGAGGAAATTGTGGGAATATTAGATATTTGGGAGAGAAAATATTTCTGTTTCAGTGCTGT
Organism: Limosa lapponica baueri; assembly: GCA_002844005.1. Classification (NCBI taxonomy): domain Eukaryota; kingdom Metazoa; phylum Chordata; class Aves; order Charadriiformes; family Scolopacidae; genus Limosa; species Limosa lapponica. Next base: position 1,273,411 of record KZ505688.1, on the reverse strand, counting down.
CTGCAAGTGACAAAAGTGTACAGCTTACTGTGACAGACATGGTTTTGCTTCAAACTATTCGGTAGATTGTGATTAATAATTTATTAGCTATCAAAGATGAACCCTATATGCTCTGTCTCAGTAACATGATAAATGAATTGAAAAGGGCAAAGCAAGGAAAAAAGAAAAGTCACTGGGAAAAACCCAGTATGTGAACGTGACATAGCAATGGGAGTCCAGTGGACAATAAAGTTCAGAGCTCTGCTTTGCAGAAATGCCATCACCGCCATATAGCCATGTCGAACACAGTGCATGGAGGAGGAAAAGTGTCCATTTTCAAGGTCTGCAACAAAGATTCTAAAGTTTTATTTTAGCCCTCCTCATCCTTTAATTTAGGTTGGGAAAATATATTTTGTCTGCAAATTGCCAGGTTTGCTCCAGGTAAACTCTAAAAGTAAATGTTTCTGTGGTGCTTGAAAGCAATTCACCAAATTGTTCCTAAATTAGAGATCACTAAAAGTTCCATGTGAAATGGTGGATAAAATAAAAAAGAGCTTTTTCCATTAAAACCAGTAAGGCATTTGAAATTAAATAAATGTCTTCTTGTTTAAAATATGGTTGTTATTAGCTAGTAACGATTTTCTGTGTAGGTCAAGCTTTTTGGAAAACTTATGTGCCTATTCTAATTGAAACAATACACTTTATGTAAATTGTTACAATTTTTTTTGAGGCCAAAGTGGCTGTGACTAGGAGGACTTCTTGTTTTTAATTTCTTTCTTTCATTCTTTTTTCTTGTTTCTTTCTTGGCTTTGTTTTCTTAAGCAAAAGCAGAAATTAAGCACCAGAAATAAAGTTCAGGTCAACCGAAGTTTCTTTAAAACCCACATTTTCTCTATGTGGCCAAATTTTTCCCACTGTTGCTTTGTGCCATTATATTAGGTGGCTAAAAAAATAGCTAATAGTTACAAATCAGATTGCAACACACTCTTCAGCTTTTATGACACTAAATTGTTTTAGCAATGTAAAAAGTATTGCGTCATTAAGTAGTAATTTTCTTGTTTGATCTTGAATTCAGAAGAAATTACTCCATTGTTGTTACTTAGAGAAGATATGAAATCGCCAATTTGACAAGAAACTGTAAATTACTCACCTTTTCTCAGTCAATTTTGGAAAATCCTGACTTTACTTGAAGAGTTTCAGTGACTTACAGAGACTTGAGTACTCCAAAACAAACCTGTTTTGTCCTGTTGCAAGAATCTTTCCTTGCATTCACCTTTACCTGATGAATCTAATTCTAATCTATGGACTGGAAGCTCCTATTGCTACTCTGTTGAAATATTAGTTTTACAGACATGACAACAATCACAGTGCTTCACTCTGATTGTTTTATTCAAGATGTTCATATTTAGAAGACAGTGATACGTAATGGCAGACTTTTTCCTATCTCCAGGGAACAAATGTTGGGAATCGGTGCAACATTTTAAGCAATAACTTGGCATCTTTTAACACGTTACATCATTGCTGGTGGGAAGCATATTCATACAGAACTATAACAATGTGTGCAAGACAAACCCGATGTAAATATCTCATGAGATAAATGTTGGCTGTAGCTGTCTGAATTAAATCATATAACTTTTCTTATTATATAAAAAAAGGCATCCAATTTATAAGATTTTTCCTAAAGCTGTTAGCAGAAAGTTCCAGAGTGTTGTCATGTGATTAAGAAGACAAAAAGTTTTGTTTAAAAGAACTTTTCATCCAGACATTAAATCATTAAAATAAAATGGAAGGGTGATATTTTGGATGAGAACTCAAGAAATTTGGGTGCAATCCCATCTGTGCGGCAGATGAACTTTGAGAACTGATTTAATCTGTATTTGCCTTAAATCCTTCTTTATGAATTGAAGGTGATGATACTCAATTTGTCCTCCTTGGGGAACACTCTAAGAAATGCATATGTGACTTGGAGATTACCCCCTCATTTCCCATAATGCTAAAAGAACAGAAAGGAATTTTAAAAGTGACTATCTGACTGGATGAATACTTGACAAGTTGATCATTTTAATACTATTGTACAAAGATGGCATTGTATGTTAATGGCATGCCATCAAATACAGCATTTTTAACAGGTATATTCTCTAAGTATTAGGTCATCATTTAAATCTAGTCATTAGATACGACACACTGAACGAAGATCTTCAATCTTCTGACTCAGGTGCCCTTGAAAACGATTTGTGTTTAGATCACTGCCTCACAAATTCAGTGGGACAAAGGCCATTTCTCTGCCTTATTGAGACAGTAGGATCCTCACTGTGGCCAGGACACACTGCTAGAGTACAGGGGCAAGCACATTTGCATTGTAAGAGTTGTTACATCAAACTGGTTTCTGGAGAGCAAATTTAACTTCCTGAGTGGTACCACTCAGCAAAGGTTGCACAGCAAACATTTTCATTACACTGTAAACCTCATAGCATGGACGGTTATTGAATGGAATCGGGAGACTTTCACTAGCTAATCAGTTTATTCTTCTCACTCTTCTCTTTAAACTGAAATTGTTGCCTCCAAAGAAATAAAAAAAAAATCTTTTGAAATTGACATCAGAAAATAGGACTGGCAGTGCTAGCAATCATTTTTTGGTTTGACTATATCCCTGAATAAAATAATTCACCTATGCTTCAAGTCTATCATGAAAAATGTTGCTGTTTTCAGAGATAAGCCTAAAGCTGGAAGCTCAGATCAAGACCAGATCTCATTGCTGTGGAGAATATCACTGTGCACCAAGATTCGTTATTACTTGCTTCCACGGTCTTTATAGTAGTTGAATTTGTGGAGCAACTTGCACTCTACAAAGGGGTTTGAATGGTTTTAATTAAATGTTGATAAAACAGAAAAGGAATCTTGGGATGTGAAAACAAATTAATTCTGGTCATTAGTCACTTGACAAGCATATTACAGTACAGATTTTTTATAGCTCCATGGATGCTTGTGAAACTGGAAAGATGGTCTTCTAAATGGATTCCTTGTTAGCCGCTTTGAGTCACTGTGGATATCACTTTAGTTACCTACAGTCATTACTGAAACATTTATGTAAAGTGCTTTCAAGGCAATACATTTCCATGCCTGTGTCTGATTTTGAAAATGAATTCTGAAAGCTAAACTGTAAAAAATATGGGATTAGTTTAGTGCAGTTCAGAAACTGCTGTAAAATCTTGAAATAAACCGGGTAGAATGTTTTGGTGATATGCAGGTGCCAGCTGCTCTCACGGACACTGCTGAAGTATGTCACATATTCCACCTCCCGCCCCGCTTTGTTCTTTTTTGTTGTTACATGTCAGACGAAGTTAACATTTGGCCTCTGCCCTTTGCCTCCAATATGGTCCTTTTGTCAGCTGAGAAAAAAAATAACTCAGGTGATAAAATAAGCAAGACCCCCTCTCCTCCCCCACCCCCGCCTCGCCCCTGCCTGTGGCTAAACCGTGAGGAGTTAGAGGGACACAGATCACTCTGATTTCACATATTGATCAAGTCTGTTCTTTCATAATGAAATTGTTCTCTGTAAATGGAAATCTGTCTGATGTGTATGGGACGAAGTCCTCCATGTTCCCTAGAAAGCTGCTACTGAGGTGTATATTACTAGGATTATGAGGGACAGATAATGCCTTCTATTTCTATGCAAATTGTGTTGGCAGATTCTGCAGGAGTTGTACCAGATCTGAGATTACTTTTACCAATGTACTGTTGCTTGAAGTTGCTTTATTTTAGCTGTTGTGCAGAAAGCAGCTTATTATGTGTCTGTTTATCAGCACAAAATATTACAGAGACTAAAGGATGTTTGGATATCCAGATTATACATTAATTTGCAGAAAAGTAGCATATTGGAGGAGAGCATAAAGTAAATGAACTAAACTAGGCCAGCAAGACTAGTTTTTTTTATCATAATATAATAGGTTGTGATCATTAGATTTCCACCGAGAATGAATCTTGCTTGTTTTTTTTTTTTTGTCTGTAATAGAGCTGATGAATTAAAAAGGAGAAGGGAAAAGAGTGGAACATTTGGAAGCTGGGAGGAAATTGGTATAACTGACACCTTGATCAGCTTTGCTGTGTGACTTTCAGGACTTTGGAGCTCATATGAGCAGCAGGGAAGCCCTGAACCACCTGTGTTAAAGGCAGCTTGTTTGGGTGCTTACTCTGATACTCTGGGTCAGGGAAGATTTGGGCTCCTCTGTTAATGCTATAAGTCTGCACAGAGGATGCAGGTGATGCAGGTGTCTTGGCGACGCAGGGCAACCAGAATTTTAGTGTTCCCTATTTTCATGAAATGGTGAAAGTTTCAAAGAAAGGAACCCTCCTTTGGGTGGAAGTTACCTTTTGGCTAAGTGCGAATTTACTGTCTTAAGGAGAGTACTTTCTAGTTATCGTCCAAATACAATTGTTACATGGCAATACTTCATGCCCACCAGGGTATCAGGGTGGCGGCTGCATCTGTGACTGCTGGGACAGCCACTTGCACGGAAACAAAAAAATCCAGTATAGAACAGATAGCGACAAATGTGCCAGTGTAGCACTGTGCTCCTCAAGTACATTTCATAAGAGGTCTGCATGGCAAAACTTTTGAGGAAAGAGCAGAAGAGGTAAAATACCAGCAGCTAGCAACAGGAAGGCTCTTTTTGTTTCAAATCCCTGTGCCTCTGTAGTTAATAGCTGCCACCTACAAAACAGCATTATCTCTGGCAGAGAAGCATTAAGCAGAGCTAAACAAATGGAAGAATTAGGTTCATTATCTTAAATTGATTTATCTTAGAACTATCTTGGAACATAATATAATTTTTAAATAGTGCATTAAGGAAATAAAATACAAATGAACAATTCTTTTAATATGATTGACCAAGAAACAAACAGAATGAAATGAGTAGCGCTCACCCATTTAAAAAGGAAGACTGATCCTTTGAGTCTTTGCTACTGTATGTAATGCTTACATACATGTCATGCTGTATGTTAAATTCAATGGCATTGCATACAACAACAAGCACACTGTGCTGCTTTGTAAGAGTCTGGAAAACCAGAGCCCTGGGATGTTACAACTGAGAATGTTAAAGTCTTCAGCTTCTGTTCCTCTGTTAAATTAAAATAGCAAGTTATATCTCACAAAATGGCTGTTTGTTTTGCTGGTTGTAGCTGGTTGTAGCTCTTAGAGATTGAAAGGGTTGAAATATTGAAATGTACATCCTCACTGTGAAACACATACTGTGCAAATATAGATTGCCACCCCGAAAACAGAAGGAGGAAAATTACAAAATTGGAAAAAGAGCATCAGTGTTTCAAAACACATGCTATGGAAGACTCTTTTTCAAGGTCAATGCTGATTTATTTTTCTCCACATCTAAACTCCTTGTATTCTCCAGGCTCAAACTTCAGATTCAGGAGCTAGCAGAGGTTTGGGAGCAGAAGGAGAAAAACATTTCTTTTATGACATGAGATTCTGCTGTTAGTTCATAATAAAGATTCAGTCAGGGAGCACTGAACTCAGATCTGACATACTCTTTAAAAAGCAAAAAAGCACCTTATAAAGCAGAGTTTCAATTTTCTAAAATCATGGTTAATAAATTCCCCAGCTGCCTTCTTGTACTATTATACATTCAAATCCACTTTTCAAAGACCCGAGGTGTTATGATGCACTGTGTTTTCCTCTACCTCAGAACTGCTGCCAGTGACAATGAGACCTCTGCATCCCAGAAAGTCAGTCAGTCTTGCTCCTCTTGCCCCAGCGAGCTTGTCACCTGTGACGAGGCAAGTCATAGCAAACCCAATGCTAGCTGAAGTGGTGAGACTGAGGGCAGAAAGGTGGCTGTAAGGATGAGGAAACAGCAGATCTTTTTCCCGTAACTGAGCTGAAACAGCATGCTGGTCCCATTGCTTTTATGTACATATTTTTGGCAGTAAGTGAAATGGAATATGTTGTTTTCTGCTACCACAGAGAGTCATCCAGCACTTCAGTTAGTGAACACATTATTTCATTCTGAGGTTTTACTATTGCCACTCCAGATTCTGGTCTGCTTGTACTGTTTATAAGGAGGCATAGTAAACATGGTCGATTTAATCCCACTCTATGAGAAAGAAAATAAGTATTTTTTTTATCACACAGAGAAGACTTAAGATTTTAATTGTGAGTTCTCAGGAAAACTAACTTTGGCTTGGAGGCTTCCCATGTTCTTTATTGGAAGATAAGAGGGGGAAAATCTTTTTTTATAATTATTCTGCAATATTTTCCTGCATTTAGAGTGGCTCTAAAGCAATTTACATTTAAGGCATTTATGTAGCAGTTTGATTCAGCACCAGGCACAACAAGCAGTGCCATTTGGATGGTTAATACTTGCACCAGTTGTGGAGCTCTGAGGCATGGAGCCAGAGGCCAAGTGACATTAGCTTCTCAAGAAATGCACTAATCGCCTTAGAAATGCAATGCCTGGAGAGTCTCTTAGGTATTATGTAATGGAAATTGTAAGGGAAAGGATAAAAGTCAGATTTTGTGTATTTACTGAAGGTTATTGACGTAGCTGTGACATCACTGATGGGCAGTCACAAGACACCTTTTGTGTACATAGTCCAAATGCCAGTTGGCAATTAGTGTAATGCCACCCAGGCAGCTGGAAATTTGGTACTCTACCTACAAACACACTCCAGGAGGCATTTCACTAATAGCCAGCTGCCTTTCAAACTCCATATACAAAAGGTGCTAGACTGACCATTGGTCTTCTTGTAACCATGCCAGTGTCATTTGAAGGGTTGACTTTTCCCCCCATCCTCTTTAGGGTCGCTCAGGTTGAAACACAAATCAAGACTTGGGCCCATACATTGCTTCTGTTAGGATGCTTACAGTGTGAAGGAATTTGAAAAATGCCAGTGGTCTTTTGACTTATTTGGGGAATTCAGCCATCTCTTTAATAGGTGAAGGCTAGGCAAGCAAAGGAGAAATAAGTGTGTCCGTGAGGTAATAAAGGTTGTGGTGAATCATGACTCCTCCAGACCAGCAGAAATCCCAAAGTTAAAGAAAGCCCCCTTGAGCTGCATGGAGACACGTGATGTACAAAGAACGTCTCTGGGTGAAACAGTTAAAAGTCATGACATCCTGACACATTCACAGCTCCAGAGGCCAGAAGAAGGCTGTCAGAAGCCCAAAGTTGTAAACCGAGGAATTTGGATCTCTAAACATACAACATCTAACTCCCTAGTAGTTGAGATGTTCACCACAGATCAGTTGAATTTTCTTGACCGGATTTTCTAGATGGCCCCCCTATGGTCAAACAAACTGCTCTGACTTTTGAACCGCCCCATCAAAATTTTATGACAGGAGTGAGAGGAAGGAATATAGCCCATGGGTGTAAAAGCAAGTGTTCTTACCTGTTTATATTAAGAGCTGAGAAAGGTAAGGAATTCAAAGAGGAATGCAGTAATTTTCCTACTAGCTAACAGCTCAGGTCCGGTATTAGGGCTCTGTGCAAATCTGTTAATTTAATTGAAAATCTACAGCTGCCTCTTTGCCAGAATTCACAGGCCTCGTAAACAAGTCCCACAAAGCTTGTAGGTTTCAGCTAGCAAGTTCACTGCTGTTCAGCTGATGGCCCCATTCTGTTATAATTATAAAAGTCAGGGAATCTAAACAGAAAGCAAGAAAACAGAAGTGTTACAGAATTCTCTGTAATGGAGTAAAGATTCTGTTGGGGAGTCTTAAATGCTGCTACTAAGTTTTTATTTTTACCACAGAAGAAAAAGATAATGTGGTGGTAAAAGATAACTTTAACTAGCTAACAAGATAGAATAAATATTTAGGAATTTCTGAAGTGGATCAGCTTCCGTCGACTATGTACTACGGCATCTGCTCTGTGACTGTGGTGAGTGCTGCAGAAGTGAGGAACAGGGTGGTGAACAAACCTGGAGCACTCTATCCTAGGAGACAACACTAGAATGGGAACTCCAGTCTTCTCTTTATGACTCCACACAGGTCTTCCTGGGGAACCCAGAGTTGGAAAAGGAGCAACCTGACCTTAGAAGATGCCCCTCTGCTTCATTTTATCATCAACCCCCTCTTCCCCATGCTGCTGCTGTGCAAATTGAGCATTAATTCAGGAGTCATTTTGTATAGCAAGATGGAGACAGAATCATCCAAAAGTCTATTCCTTTCTATATATCGTATTTTCACTTCCCCTGCTTTGGTCATCAATTTTATTTTCTGAAGCCAGGGCTGACATCACTTTGAAGCACCACATTGTGAACAAAGGGCACTGCTCTCTTCTTGTCCTTTCATTGACTACTGCATTTGGTTAGCACAAATTTTAGAGGAAGGGAAGGAGGAGCTCAGGAGCAGATATTCACATGCCTTTCCCATCCCCTTTTTATCTCCTGTGTACCAAACAAATTCACCTGAGGTTTCATGTGCTGAACAGGTACTGTGCCCTTTCTTAGAACCTAGAGATGGCTCAGCTTCATCCATGGAGACAATGAATGATGAGCTCTGTCTCTAACTGCCAACTAACTTCATATTTCCATCAAGGCATAAAACACTATCCAAATAATTATAAAACAATGTGATTTGATGGGCCTTATCTTATATCTTGAAAAAAACCATTCAGCTGGAATTGAGAACATTATTCTCCCGAAGTAGGAAACTCTTAACAGCAAAGGAAATAACACACTGGTTTCAATCCAATAACTTGATGTTTGTAGGAGCAATATTAAATTCTAGTTCAGAAAAGTTTTAGACAATAGTGATTCAGATCACTTCTCTACTTCAAACTCATAAAGAGCTCAGGGAGAGTTTGCCTCATAACTGTGAGTCATGGTGTGCAACCGCAGTGATGCAATTTGCCATGCACAAGTGATTAAAATCAGTATATCTACTCACAAGGTATTCTGCTGATACATGCTTCCCTTTGGGCTCAGAGCTTACCCATGTCACCCTCTGCTTCTGCATCTGCAATGCCCCTAAAGAGATTGTCATACAACCCACCTGGCTGTCTGGTAGGTAAATGTCTGTTGGATGAAGCTAAACTACTGCCTCTTCCCCAGCACTTATGCAAGTGCCCAGGGACAACAATACAACTGTGCTTTTTATCAACAGACAGGATTATGTTCAGTCCACTAGGAGAGCCAAGCACTCCCAAATTTAAGTATCGTGCCTGAATAAAACTGCATCAGTGCTTTTGCATCTTCCAAGTCTGCAGCATAGCATAATCACCTTAACAGGCACTGATCACTGAGTACCCTCAGTGAGCACACAATTAATTCTTTGTCTCCAGGAATAAAATGCAGGTGGTAAAACACTTTAAAAAGGAATAATATTTATTTTGCTTTACTATTGCAATTTATTAAAGTTATTATTTGCTTTACTATTGTTCTTGCAGATGTCATATTACACACCTCCCCACCTTTCCTATTATTAGGATCCTTCACTAGTGACTAGTATTTGCGAAGCAACTAAAGGACAATGGAAACGTCTTTGCCTTTCATGCTTTCAATTAGGAGGAGCCACAATGGCATTTGGGATGCATTGACTACGGTGGCTAGCCTTGGCCAGATTGTTCTGAACGGATCTCCCTCGCTTATAGCTTTGTATATCAGAAGTGGAATTTGTTGGCAAGCGTACCAAAAATATTGTCATTTCTGTGAGTAACAATCAGCTCTTGGTCTCTTTTGACATGTATAAGTGAAGAAGGCTGGTCTGTAGAGCAGTTGACATGTAAAGCAGAAAGAAATTTACATCATAAGGTTCAGAAAATAGGATGAAAATGAAAACATAAAATTATGCAAAGGCAAAAGAAAAATGAGTTTGTGTTTCCAGATTATGAAATCCTTGAATTTTCTAGGACTTTCCCCGTATTCCTAGAACCCCCAGTAGCTTTAAAATTGTAAGTCAAGACTTTAAAGAAATCAATGACAGTCGTGATTCCACTGACGTCAACATTTCATTCTTAGCAAGAGACATATAAATAGCATCAGTTTTTCCATGAAGCAGAAGATTTGTGCCCTCATGGAAGGTAGTATTACAGAAAACAGGAGTTAATGTATCAACTGTGGGAGATTTTCCTCACACAATTTTGGAGGAATATTGTCAATAGCAATGTGATATGCTACATACTTCAGCTCAAAAAATAATTTTGGCCGTGAAACACTGTTTAGAAAATCTAGAGTTAGGAACGGAATAAAGGGGTATGGACTCAGTGTTTGGCAACAGTTACATGCAGTGGGACCTGACTTGTCATGGTATCGCTTTGTAGGAAGAATGAGAAATAAACAGGATTTTAGAACAAGAGTTGCCATGTGTGACTTTCAGACCACAGCACGGACCTTTTACAGCTCCACTGTTGCCAGGTCTCAATGTTTAGAGCGAGAGCTTGGTGGGAAGAAGGGCTTATAGAAGTCATTCGCCATTTGAACTGCCTGGCTCGATAGAGTTGGATGGGACCGATGCAGCATAACACTTGTAGCCTGCTGAACACTTCCAGCGACTGAAATAACAACTGGCAATTTTGCCAAATTGTTTTCAATTAAAAGAGTATATTAAAAAAAAAAAGCAGAATATTGCATTCAGGGAGTAGCACAGTGATCTTACACAAACCCTTGCCTGTCATTTCACAGCGAGTGCTTACAGGGGTTACAACATTTCTCGGCACATGCCACATGCTGGTGCGAATGTTTGCCCAGGGAGGAGCAAAGTCGGGGCTCTGCCACTTACACCAGCTCCAGGGCGGACGAGCACACAGGTGTGTGCGTGGGTGGGGAGTTTATAACTAAGGAAGAAGAATAGCGAATGAAGAGATAAACCACACAAAGTGACTGTGTTTGATCTTTGTTCTGAAAACTCGAAGACAGCAAGAGTTGTAAAAGCTACTTGCTGTTCCATGTAACAAGCAAACTGGTACAACATTCTGCAAAGGCCTAGGACTCCTCCACGTTTCTTAAGGACAAGTGAATGCATCTTGTCTTGCTAGGAATAAAAGTCCTCGTCTGCATCGATATGAGCTGCTTTCCTTCCCTGACATTTCTTCTGTGAAATTCTGTACTATGTTAAAATCTTTGATGCAAGAATTTCAGTCGCAGGTCATTCTGTATGTAATTTTATATTCCCTTGGTTATTTAGATCTGTATATTATACATTCTTAAGCTTTTTACAAGCTCATTTGTGTGTCTCATGATTAAAAATTCTGTTTATGTTTTTTCGCTTGTCAAGACATAATCAGCTTTCATGCTGTGTCTATGTGATATCTTCAATAATCAGTCAGGTTTATGGGGAAAGCAGGAGTAGCAATGCCATACAAAGTACTTCTCTGGGATGAGTCTGAAGCTGTGAACTCGGTTTTCATTCTGTTTCACCTAAAATCTTAAAGCTGTGGGTTGCTGTCAAGGAAGTTTTTGTAACAACCTGGACTCTGTTAGCTAACTAGCTCCCCCTCTTGAAACTCTAGAAACACTGACGGAAAACCAGTCAGGGGATGCAAAGAGGAGTGAAATCAAATCCAGCAGTATTCAAGTACTTCACTCATTTCTTTAATGGTTGTGGATTTTTTTTTCTTTTCATATGCAACCCTGACAGCTGGGGAATGTCCTTTTCTTGCTGATGCTGCTGATTTCTGAACTGACCTTTTAAGAATATATTGGGGGTTTTCGTGTCTGTTGCAAAATGGTTTAGGGCTGCAGAAATCACCCTAGTGCCAGTGTCCAGCTGAAGGGCACTGGAGAGGGATGGTGGAGGTACAAGGATAGCTAGGGGACATCATGGTTCAGCTCCACCCTGCAGCAGCCCCTACTCGGGGACTTCAGCAAATGCCAGGGCAGAAAGGGAAGCGCCCATCTGTGCAGGAGCACAAACATCAGCTGTGCCTCCCGGGGCATTCCCGCCTGACAATGAGCCCAGCTGACACGGGGAGGTGGCAGCTGTGCCACTGCGCTGCATTGCTTTGCTAGGAATGGGGTTATGAACATGGTAGGTGATTGTAGTCAGCAGTTTCTGGTTTTTTCCAGAACAGATGCTAGGTATATAGAGAGATATTGTTCTTGGGTGTCGAATTGAGGTAAGAGAAAAAGGTGTCTTTGGTGTACAACAGGCCTCACTACGTAGAGCTCTTTCCACATGGGTTTTACAAAAAGCTGTCCTCACCCTGAAAATGTCCACTCTGAAAATGCTAATGTAATATCAGCATGGATAAAGGGCAGGAGAAGGGAAGTCTTCTTGCTTTCTAGAGAGGGGTTACTGAGATGTGGAGTCACACTCAGACTTCATACTGTGTTGATCAAGCATCCAGAGACTCTTAGTTGAAAAAATATTTGTCATCCCTGAAGCAAGGAACACAATTTAGGTTTCCTCATTTCCAGAGTTTTCCTGGCAGTGGGCTATAAATCCAGACTCTTTTCATTTATTCTTCTTGTCTCTGGTGCTATGAATCCTTCATGCTTTTGGATACAGTGGCTCACTTTCAACTGGAGGGACAGAAAGCAAGACCAGTGTATAATGAGGGGAGATTTCTTCTGGGTGAGGACAAAAGTCGTTCAGAAAGTCTTTAGGTTGAAGAGAGTGTGAAGAGAGTGTCCCATTTTCTGGATAAAAGTCAATTGTTTAAAATGGAGAAGACTAGTACTAGCTTGATTTTAGGCTGAATTTGATGCTTTGTGTCATTTTGAAGGATGTCAGCTAAAAAAGCTGTTTTGGCACTCCAGCAGACTGTATGTAGCTGTTGCCTTTCCCTGAACCACAATGGAGCAGTCATCACAGCTAGCAATACAACTGAGAGTTTATGTCCTTCTCATGCAAATGATGTGTCATTTACTCACTTCTCATATAATCCAAATGGTTGAGGTTTTACAGTTCTTACAGTCATGCTTAAATCTTTCTGATCATCCTAAATACATCCTTGGAGATACAGCTTAGTTGTTTAGGTCTATTGAATCCTATGTAAATCCATGGTAAATCTTAGGCGCCACAACATCTTTTAATATCTTATGTCACCTGTCCCACGTCATCCTGGAAATCTGTAAGAACTGGAAGCAAGTTACCCATATTCTTCCCAAGACTCTTAACCACAAAATGATGTTTCACTTAGATTCACTGAGGGGCAGTTTTTAAATAAATGGCAAACACAAGGATCTCAACTTTTGTGTATCCATTCTAGGACACTTTATGTGTCACCTAATTGTGCAAGTGGATAAATATCACCTTCTGGACATCTGCAACATCTCTCTGATATATTTACACTGTAAACTGTAAACACTGACCCAGTTACAATTATTTTTCTTCTACTGAAATCTTAGCTCCCCTCCCAAGATGAAGAAAAACATGCACAAATGCTTACAGAAATAAAGAAAGGGTTTAGAGGATACCTTCTCAACTCTGTCCAAATACTTGAACTGTTCAGATGAATCATAAAATCAGTGAAAAACAAAGAGAAAGGATTTTGGAGTTTTAGTCTCCAAACTGTATTTCTACTTTACCTAAAAACAAAGAAAACTGTTAGGGGGATAGTTTGAGGTAAATTTTAGTCCCCTCCTGAATCTTTTACCAATGTATTATTTGCCCAAAACATGATACCTATTTTAATTTCAAGCAGTAATGATCTAAAATTCAAGAAAAGACTGTGATCTATTTTGCATCCAGCCTCCTCATATTTGTTCTTTCAGCCCTCTGAAAGCTCACTCTATGCATGGTTTCTAAAATAGAGCTTTAAGATTCAGCTTTTCAGCTGATAATCTTAGAGAAACTCTGCCCACTTTTATCACTTGAAAATCTGAACTTCAAATGGTTTCACAAAAAAAAAAAAACAAAGCAGAAAAAAACCCTCACTATACCCAAATTATGCACATTGCAAACCTGTCATAGGGTGTGGTGGTATGTCTCAAAATACAGTGTATTATTCCTGATGTACTTTTTATAAACTGCACAAATATCAGCACTAAATAAATGTCTGGGTCTGCATGCAGTAGCGTTCTTCAATGCTCATCATACTTAAAACCAGGGGTCCTCTAGGCAAGAAGTGACTCTCTGGTTTAGAGGTGATGCAAAGAAGGTCATCTACATTAAATGAACTAGACTGGGCTCAGTAATAGTGAGCCATTCTCAAATACTAATGACCATCTGGATTACAGATGCAGTAGCCAGATTGTCTGTTGTGTCCACCAAGTGAGTTGTCTTACCCTGGGAAAAAACTGTCATCTGTCTGTCTTGCCCTGTAGACATGAGCTTTCTTCCAACCTGTCCACATGGATTTACTGGTGGCAAGGTCATCCCGTTCTCTGGAACGTCACTCACTTGCATTTGCTGGCTGCTTAGCAGCTGCCAAAATGTTTGGAACAGAAGAGAATGGCAAGGGGCTGGGAATAAGACAGTAAAACTGAAATATTTTCAATTTCTTTCTGGTGCACATTTACCAGTAGTTAGAGAGAACAATACCTATTTATTAGCTGAATAACAATTCTTTTCCTGGCTCTGTTTGTTAAATAGATGATGTTGGTTTTAGGGTGTTTCTCTTCTCTGCTCCCACGCTGTGGAACTCCTTCCCTTTTGTTTAGCAGAATAAGCAAATCATTGCAAGACCTAAAATCTTGTTAAAAAATGCACCATTTTTATTTGGCATTTAATTAACACATTTTTGTTTTGTTTTACTCTGTGAGTCCTGACTTTACTTTCAGGTTCCCTTTTCATTTTATTAATGTAATTATGCTTTGCTTTTAAGGGTGGCCAGAGAATCCATAATCTATATATTTCTGCTCTGTTTCTGTTTTGGTGTTGCTATCATTTGTTCAGAAGAGGATTGTAAATATTTTTCTGAGTACAAAATTTAGAAGTTAATTGTTCCTGAAGATTTTATACTGCTGAATGTTATTCTTGTGTTTGTGTTTGAAACGCACAATTCTGAAGAAGCTTTGCAAAGTATTGCAGATAGTGAATACATCAAACACTTTCAATTATTTTCAGAGCTTCCTTATATCCTTGCAAGCACATAGGAAATGAAAACCTGAAGAGGGCTAGTGCTTGAGTTAACTTCAGATTCTGGAGAAAATAGTCCTTCTGGAAAAGGTTTCATCCCAAAATCTACAGGTAGATATCCTGGGGTTTCATTTGTGATTGTCATGGTGAAGTGTTTTTGCTAATTAATTTTGCTAATGAGGTGATAAACTAAGGGAGTCCTCTCCTTTTTGACACTAGCTCAGATTTCATTAGTAGGAGCTTGTCCGTGACAGTTGCAGGTAAATCCCAGACACTATTCATTACAAACAGCAAATGTGAGGCACTGTGATGCTCTGACACCATTTTCAGCCCAGAGCCTCGGATGATTCTTACAACTGTCAAGCTGACTGTTCAGTAAACTACAGCGTGAGCAGGGAAGGGCATACTTCCATGTTACTGCAACCACATCACATGGCTTTGATGGGAACATGCTGTGAAGGACAGTGTAGATGAGGGGAAGAGGGGAAGGAAAGAGGAGGGCTACTGTTCCTTAGTCTGCCCTGAAAAATGTGTGCCGCTGTGTGTGTTAAGGAACGTGCATTCATGCATAAGTATGTGCTCTGTATATGTGCTAAATAGGTTGACAGTGTTAAGTGTGTGCTTTAGTACCTTGTAATACTATGGTTGTAAGAAACAAGGCTAAGAAAATAGAGAAGAAAGGAATAGTGAAAAGGAAATAAAAAAGGAAAGCAAAACAAAAAGAGAAGACATGTTACTCCGCTCACATTCTTTGTGGACTGCTAATATAGCCTGTATATATGTGTCTCTGTGTATATAGATGTAGACAAGTGCATATGGTTGTATATTCAGAAAACCTGTGTGCAGACAGAGCTTTTATCTTCATTACATGTGAAAGAGAACCAAGTATATGTGCTTGAAAAAAATGTTGTGTATGGTATTTCATCTGGCATCATCAGAAAAGGTGTTTTCCAAGCAGATCAGAAACAGTCTGTAGCTCACTGCAGCAATTCTGTTTGGAGTAAATGAGCTCTTAATTAGGTGAGGGCTGATTTCTTGGCGTTTGAGACTCTTTGAACCTCTCAGACTGCTCTTCACATTAAAAAAAAACTCTGCTCTTTGTAAAACTTCCTAGCAAGTGGGAACATAGTATATAGGAAAACAGGACTGAAAGCACACGTAATTGCAAAGGGCACGATGCAAAAGTGAAGTAGACTCTGCTTTGCACTTGAAGAATTCCACTGAGACACCATTTGGCATATACTAGAGTGCAAGATAAAAGTAGTATCTGCTGGAAGGACAAGTGGATAGGAGGGAATGGTAAGGGCATGACAGCTCAGACCCAGCGTAAGAATCATCCTCTGCTGTGACAGGTATCACAAAACACATCAGATTCATTTTGAGGATGATTCTTGTCCTCGCAGCTGTAGTGAGAAAGCTTTCTTAGCTTCATTCCTGTGATGGTTAGAAACTATTTAATTTCCATCATGAATCTCTTCATGACCATGGTATAGGCATGGCCCTTGTATACCCATCTATTTTCAACATTGGCTACAGCTACATTGCTAAACACAGCTATCTCACGGAGTGATCTCTAGTCCCCTGGCCCAAGTATTGCAGACTGGCTGATATTCAAGGCTAATCCTCTGTAGAGCAGATGAGCAGATGAACCCAATCCACACCATATTGCCCATATGGTGCTCACATACATCTAAACCATAATGACCGTTTTTGTCTGCGGGGGTGGTTTGTTTCATCATATTTAAAAGTGTGAGGACTGTCTTGCAGCCCATGGAATGGCATTTCCATGGCATGAAATACAGAGTAGATGTTGCATGCTCTGGGCTGTGGCATATATGTGCTGGGTATGCTTGAGGGTTCTTACATTTTGCTTTGGTGGGAACTGGTTGATTTCTTCCCCAACGGGTCCTGGAACTGAAAAATATTGTGCATGAGCAGATGAGCAGGAATGAGCATAAAGGAGTAACGGCAGGAACTGAGCCAGCTGACTGTATTTGTACCCATAGCCTTTAGCTTCAGCAGCATTATTTCCCTTGCTGGTTTTCACCATAACCAATCTTTTATAGAAAGCAATCATATTTCCTTTTAGGCTGTTTTGCTAACCAAACAATACAAGCTCCTTTAGTCTCCACTCATATAGTAATCTCTCCTTTCCCCAGATCATCCCATTATCCCTTCTTTATGAAGAGGTTTAATGTATCTTTCTGGAATGTGAATTACTAAGCTTTTACACAGTATTCCAGATAAAGTTTTTCATAGTGCTTAGTAAAAAAACCCTTAATAATTTCTTTGCTTGGGAGACAGGTACTGAGTAATATATGAGAATACGGCATTTGTCTTTTTCATATTTGATTTACATAGCTAGTTCATTGCAAGCAGATTCGCAGCATAGACATCTCAAACTCATGCACTTGTCTAGACTTCTTTCATAATCAATAGAGAGAAATAAGTGATTCAACTCATTCTGAAGTAAAGGTCTGAAAAAGGTCAGATCAATAATGTCTGGAAGTGCCTGTTCATCTCCTTTGACTGCAAAAGTAGGCTGGGTTGAGCAGTTAGGGGAAATATGTCTACACTGTAGACATCTGAAGTTAGGTCAGATGAATCCCTGATTGATCAATAGTGAAATGATCACATTGACCTTCCTCTTTGTTGTCACTAACACCTTAGAGCTCCTAACTTACAGAAATTATTCTTGTTATGAACCTGTAATTGCAGGAGCTTCCATATGTTGTATTAATTAAGTAATTCATGAATTTCTATTAGCCCAGTCCTCAGGGTCAATATAATATTTCTACTGTGTGATAATTCAGTTCCCCTCCATACTGATGGTATACCTCAGCTTTATGTCAGCATTCCTACATTTTGTGCTGTTATTTGTGAAAGCTTTCAATCATTTGGTCTCTCACAGTCTTTTAAGAATCTTTAAAAATATTGTCCTTCAAATACAAGTGTCACCCTCAGTATAAAGTGCTGCCATCTCTGAGTTGATTCTATTTTGTATTTACTGTACAATTCTTAACTAAACTTCAGCTTCTCTGTTAACTACCTGTGTAAGAGAATCTTAAATGACTTAGCAAAGTCTAGATAGATGAGCTATATATATGAATAAATCTGATTTTATTTTTATTAAGGAAGAAAGATACTGTTCATTTAAAAATATTTATTGGTAATCTGTTACTGCATTTATCCATTTTCAATATAATTCCATAGAAAGTTATTATTTCCTTCTAATTACTTTCTAAACAATGCACATTCCCGAGGCATCACTGAGAGAATCCCAGTTTTTCCCCTCTTAAATATTACTGGTTTATTGCTGGTCTTGCCTTATATATTACCTGATTTGACTGATTCCATAAAAATCCCAGAATAAGACTTGCAATTTCTCGTGTCAGTTCTTTCAATATTCTGGATTGTTTCCCCTCTCTCCCCTACCTTCTTCAGGGTGAGCCCTGAGTTCTGTGTCTACCTTGGATATAATTTTCATTTCAATGCTTTCATTTATCTTTTTCTTCTTTCCTTCACCTATTCCCATTCAACATTAATTTAATTGAAAACCGGGACAAAATATTCCTTTGTTACCTGGACTTTATCTAGATTTTTTAATTTCTTTCATATGTCACCCTCAGTAATGAGGATCTCTGTGTCTTATTTTCTTCATCTCTTCTTGCTTATATGGTTGAGAGTATTTGTCTTAATTTTTGCTGTGATATGTAAATCATCTACATTATGACAGGTCTCACTTTTTCCCTTCGCTTTCTCACCTTCAAGACAGATATATATATCTCAAGATATGTGTTTTCAGACTTTTTTTCAGTTGCCTGCCTGTAGAATCTCTGCTTGCCTCTAATATGCCTTCTCAGGTAATTGTTTATCCACTTATAAATAACATATTTTCTCTTTACTTGGATAATGAATGACAGACAAATTCATAAATTTGACAAAGAAATTTAAGGCCTCACATGTGAGTCTTTGAGCTCTTTAGCCCAGTTGACACCACTCACTAATTACCTTAATTTCCCACAGTCTGTTTCTTGAATTAAAAACTGAAACTGTAGATTTGTTTCATTTAAACTGAATCCACTTATCATTAATCAGTGGAAAGTTTCTTCTGTGATTAAGCCATCTACAAAGCCTTTGTTTCTTACCAAAAATAAGCCAAAAATAATGTGTGAGGTGGTAGGATCCCTCTGCAGTCAATGAGAAGAGACAAACAACTCCAGAAAAGGAGATCTCCCATAGAAAGTCTGACTCTCCCTCTGGAAAGGCTGGTCTCAGCTTCTTGACTTAGAGGCACCTTAGCTCAAACAGCTTGGGTGTCTTCCCTGGGTCTTGCCTTGGAGGCCACAACTGGTGAGATGTCACTTCCACAGATATGAGACCTCTTGCATTATTAGTGGCATTTGTTTCCCATTTTGCATAGAGACAGTTGGTCTACCATGGTCATGTAATTCCCAGCAGTGTGTTGTGTGTCTTGCATGTATGCACACATGGCTAAAGTGTTCTACAAATCTTGAGCTGTATTCAGATTAAACCAATGGTCTGCAGGCCTCTAATGCTGTTTCAGGATGAACTCCTTTACAATGCTTCCCTAATGTATTTGTGACCCAAGGTAATCCCATTTCACTTTTCCCATCACTTCCTATTTCTTTGCACCATCTTGCTGAACTAATGTTTTGATATGATGATAGTGTTATGACATGATTCTACTGACCATGCAACAGAGCTCACTGCTTTTACCTTATTTCTGCCAGGTTTGGATTTAGCAGGAGTCAAAGGAGACTGCAGCTTTCCCATTAGCAGGACTTGGTGAAGTGCACAATCCCTTACAGATGCTACTGCGGAGTCTCCTCTTGCCCTTTCCCCCTCTATACATATGCTGTGCTATACTGAATCCTTATTTTTACTTCTCTCAAGCCACTCATATCCTTCATTAATTTCAGCCCCTAGAGCAATTAACTTAATCAAGCCCAACTCTGTTTTTTAAAACTAAGGCAGAACCTGTAGGAATAGATGTGACTATGCTGTCAATTAAGGAGTCACAGGTAGCTGATTTGCATTATAACAATGCTCTTTTATTGTTTCACTGGGATCTGTTTTCTCTTCCTCCTACTCTTCCTCTCTCACTTTTTATTCTTCAGTTGCTTCATGGCTTCACCTTTTTCTTGCTGTTGCCTTCCTTTAAATTTCACTTATCCCCAGCCTTTTTATTTTCTAATGTCTTTCTAAGAAAAATCACAAACTAAGTTTGGTCTAACTGGTCAAATCAAGTCCTATGGTGTTTGAGCAGATGTAAGCTGAAGGTATTGATTAGTTCTGCTGTGAACCCTGCTGGCTGCTATGGTAGCTGTAAGAGCTGATGTCATGTCCAGGCTGATGGCTTAGGAGACCTCCAAGCCTGTCACTATGTATGTATCTCTAGCAGCCCCACAAAAGGAAGCAAACATAAAAGTAACCCCGGCTACTGCTAGTCTCAGTGCTGAAAGATATGTCACTGCCTTAAAAGTGGTGAATACCAGGAATTTGCAGATTCCTTTTGTTCTGATTGATGAAAAAATAAAATTATTGTTTTGCTACAGGAAGTGCCTTGACTTTATAATTCAGCTTTACTGGAAGTTTAGTGAACTATGTAATCTAGCAAACTTTGTAGCTCCCAGGGGACAGTCTCTGAGGGATTTCAGCAACAAATTCGGTTTCAGTTTAAGCCGGCCAGTCAGAAAATGTATCGTTTCCTATACTAGAAGTAGAGGTCACGCAAATGAAGAATTATCATTCCTGAAGCTGAAACAGAGAACGAGGTTGCAAGCCAACTTCACTTTTGGGATAAAAAGAGTAGATTTTTACAGATTTTCAAATGTCAGAAAATTGTTTTCAAAATTTAGCATGAGCTTTTGGTCCCTAAGTTCTAATATGGTCTTTAGGTAAAAAAAAGAGAGATGGGGCTTCTAGGATTCAGGTTCTTAATACTGCATGAAAGTTCTGTGGAAGCCTTGACATGCCTGAACTTTAAACAGTGCACGTGGTGGACCTGCCTTGAAACTGCAGTGTCTGAAATTCTAGGCCAAATTCCCTGGTGTTTCAGTGGAAATTCATTGGAAGTAATGTATATCTGCCATCCAATGCCTTTTCAAGGAATAAATGTTCATTCTGATGAAAGCCTATTTTAGTGGGAAATTCTGTACTGGTGCTAAGTAAAATACTAGAAATAACAAATATCCCACTGAGGGAATATTTGGTAAGTATGCAAATCTGAAAGTGAACTGAATAATAGGGTGCAGCTGGTTCTTAGTCTTATATTTGACTGTTGCTGTTCACATACAGTATAACAGCCGTGCATGGGGGAGGAGTGTTAACATGATATTCAGTGAAGGCTGCATGGCGTGGGTGTATCACAGTTCCAGGAAGAGCCTGAGGTTATGGTTAACAGAGTTCACGCCAACTCTTCATTTTAAAATGTAGTGGCACACTCTAAGTCTACTGCTGACAGAATGAAGTTTTACTGATGCTTGACATGGTGACTAAACTATTAGGCCCATCCAAGCTCAAAATATAAAGCTGTTTTCTGACAGCTTATCAGAAAACAAGACTAACTGCTCTTCAGCTGAATATTTGTTAAACCTGTCTCGTTCTTCAATCAATATAAATTCTTGTGACACACATTTTGAAAATCCACTTACATATTTCACTTTGTTTGGGAATTCAGGCCTGCTTTCCATACAGAGAAAACCTGAGCTTTCTTATTATTCTGTTAGACATCCTAAACAATTTGCTGTTACCTCTTTTTTTCAAAACGTACAAGTTTCAGGCAATCTCTAGTACCACTGCTTGTAAAATTTAAAATAGACTGACTGATGTATGAAAAATATACTTCTACCAGAAAACATCCTGCATTGTCAGGAGATAGGTTTTTCTCACATCCTGCAACTTTCATTGCTAGATTTGATGATTCTTTTCTGTGAAATGCATTTAATTAGTCCTGAAGCTCTTATGCAAAGCAATCACAGAACTCTCCTTTTTGCTATAGTGAGTACACTAAGAAAACAACATCACCTCTAAAACTTTAGTTTCTCCACAGCTGACTTAGAATGTGTTTTTCATTCACTCTCTTGACAAGCTTGGTGTCTTGCTAGGTTTAGCACCTTCAAAACTCTGGTCTTTCTCTCTTTATTTAGATTGGTCAGTATGTTAAAACGTGCAGTAAGACATGAAAAAAAATAAATATAAGTCATTGCATGAATAAGACTCCTTATATATCCAGCCAGTGTTCTGTATAAGCAGTATTCTGTATAAGCATGAAATTTCGGTTTCAACATCTGTTTTGTTGGGAAATACAATATTCTAAATGCTGCGGGGGGGATATTATGATCTTCCAGCACTGAAAATAAAATTCTTTGCCTTTATGTAATAATCATAAAATATATTTTTCTTAGGTGCCTTTTTCAGAAAAATGAATTTTTTATTCACACCAAAATACACTTGAACAAAAAATAACTTTTAACACATGACATGATAACTTACACTGAGGAACTTGAAAAATTAAATTCCCTACTATTTGGCTAAAACCATAATTGGTGTCTGGAGGAGAGGCTGATCCATTGTCCAGCCATCATTTTTCTTTCCACAGCCTCCATTTTAGTTAAAATTCCCTACAGTCCGGAGTGCTCGCCACTCGAGCATGTCTTCTAATTTATTTAATTGTGAAGAATTTTGGGCAAGAAAAAGATAATATTTTCAAATCTCCAGGAAACAGGATACACGGCTGCTTTCTTCTTTCTACTTCCCATAACATTGAAGTTTGCTGACTGTCTTTTGTTTTTCAGTATAATTAGAATAGTATCTGTAGAATGGGAGTGTCCTTAAAATAAATGATTTTCGTAATTTCCAAACACTTAAGCATCATTTGGCATTTAATTACCTCCCCCTCTCCGCAAAGCCATTTTTATGAGCTCTACACCTCTGTCAGAAGCCTTATTCTTTAATTATCCTATATTTTTAAAAGCTGTTTTATCTTGAAACATATATTTTTAATTAAAAATTTCATTTATGCTCAGAAGGCTTAGGTATGCGTCACCATGTACAAGCCTATTTTTTTAATCATAAAAGTCATATTGAAAAGTAGGTCCAGTATAGAGAAGAGTGTGGATTTAATCAGTTAATTGTATGGTTACACTGTTCATAATCACTTTATTTGCTTTTAATGGCAATGAGATGGATATTTCCAAAGGAGTCTTATTGTCCTCTGCGTAAATAACTAATTGTTTTGTTATTAAATACTTAAGTACTCAACATGCCCTATAAATTCAATCTGCATTTGAAACCGAATCCCCGCACTCTACCCAATTCTCATTTCATAGAGAGACACATAGTTGCATCCAAATAGAGCCCTGGTTCACCTTTGGGTAAATTCAAAGTCATTCCTTTTCCTCAAGAGGTGAATACTCTGATTCTTAGTGATTAATTATTGCAATGCTCACTGATTACTTTAATTGATTTTATCTCTCTTTCCACTGGAAGAGAGGTGGGGAAGCCAGCCATTCACACAGCCGGAGAGTCGTCTCATCCAGGAAGGTGTCAGCGCTGAATCTGGACGGGATATAAATGCTGCTGCTTGTTGCCCCAGCTGAGACCAGTAAGTGTGAGCTGTTCCTCCTTTGATCTGAATCAGACAGAAGAGGTTAACACAAATATCACCTAGCATATGCATCACTTGGAAGATAATCCACGCATTCTCCCACTACAGAAAACCCGTTCGGGTACTGTTTTCTCAGGGCCCAAGTCTCCCGCAAGTCCCCAGAAAAGCATGTGCCTGAGGGCCCTTGTTTTATCTGCTTTCATCCAGATTGCACGACTTTTGCTGGAACCCATGTTAAAGGAAAAACAAGCTGGAAAAGAAAGAAGACAGCCTGGAAAACAGCTGATCTTAGATGGCTTCAGCGTGGCAATCTAAATCTGATCTAGTCACACCAGGCTCCATTTATATTCAATAAAGAGAAGTAGGGATTTTAAAGACATGATTCATCTGACCTATATTCAGTGTCTACTGTAGGTTAAGATGAATCATACCCTAAAAGTGCCTATTCCTTTCTATTGACTATAAGGAGAGTCTTGGCAATGGCTCAGTTGTAGACAGCTACATTCACTTTTGTTGCTAGTCAAAGATGTGCTGGGTAATTGCTAATGGATTGAATTACTAAGATGGAAAGATTCTGGGTGGGAAAAATATAAAAGAGAGCTATTACAGGAAAAGTAATGTCAAGGGAGGTGCATGTTAGTTTGAAGCAATGGAAGAAAAGCAGAAGTAGTGAAATAGTAGAAGGGGGCAGGAAAGTCTGAGTCTGAGTTCAGTTGGCATAAAGATATGACTATATTAGCAAATAATTTAACTCAGTTGAACACATAGATTAAAGCAATCAGTATAAGATCTTTATATCTGTATTGTACATGATGTGAAGATTTTAATTCAGTCTAGATTTAGTGTGGTGCCCTGGACTGAACATCCCTACAACTAATATGTTTTTGAGCTAACTAAAGGGCCGATTGTTGGTTCAGATTCCTATATCCCCATGAAGGGCCAAAGCACATTTGGTGTGTACAGCCTCCAGAAGGGATCTGGTTTGTAAACACTAAAACCTATCTGTGAACTTAGCCAATGTGTGATAAGTGGGGATGACTGAGAGAGTTATTTCAAGACTACACAACTGCTCTGAACCAATATGCTAATGTAAATGCAGCCTAAGACAAACGGTTTGCATATAAAATTTAAAATTCTAATGAAACAGTCCTCTTGACACAACTGCCTAAAATCCTGATGGAATTGGTGAAAAGTACATATCTCTCGGAGCTGTCAGATCATCAATTCACTAGAGGAAGTAAGGAGGACAAGATTTTCCTCTGGAAGTCTTTGCTGGCACTTCTCATTCTGTGTTGATTATATGGGACATGTGAGGAAAATCTCACAGCCTGGCGCCCACTCTGGCAGTAGACTATAGTGTGTGGCAGGTCTGATGGGAAAAAAAACAGGGTTACAATTTTCTGGTAGGGAAACAGGTACACAGTTTGAGCCCAGATTCTGGTTGGAGATTGAACAGTACCCGATCACCAAAAGTTGACCAAAGCTAGAAGATGAGGAGACAGGTGCAAAGAATGAAGAGATGTCATGACAAGTGTGAAGAAATCAGTTTAAATTTGAAATACTCCAGAGCTAAAGTACAATTTTACATTAGGCAGAGGACAAAACAATACATATGGAGAGTTCTGTTTGCATTTGTACCACATTGTCCAGACCTTCTGTTGCTATGGTTTTGTACCACCTGTCCGCTCTCAAGAATTGTTTACCTCTTTCAGTACTGCGCAGGATTATTTAGATGGTTATCTCAGTGTGATAGATTGAGTTACCTCTCTGGCT
The DNA here is from genome assembly GCA_002844005.1 of Limosa lapponica baueri. Lineage (NCBI taxonomy): Eukaryota > Metazoa > Chordata > Aves > Charadriiformes > Scolopacidae > Limosa > Limosa lapponica. The sequence continues at coordinate 1,248,053 of KZ505688.1, read as the reverse complement.
TCATATGCTGAGAACCTGAATTCTGTAAAAAGTTCCTGTTGAACCATTGTGTTACTCCCTTATCTCTGAATTATTTTTTTTTTCCTAAGAACAGTGTACGTGTCTTAATCATAATAATTGATTGTTTTATAAGAAGCCAGATGTGTTTTTCAGAAAACTGGAAGAATGGTGAATTTAAGGAAAGCCATTAGCATGCAAAAAGACCACAACATGAAGATGAAACCAGTTTTCCTTTCAACCTCACAAAGTAATTTTTTACATCAATTATAAAACACATGAAATTTTGTTCACTTGTGGTTTGGAGTTAGTGAAAATTGTGATCCAGCTTTTCAGGTGGTGTGAAGCAATGCATTTTTATTTGCTTCAGTTTAACTCATTTCATTTGCATCTTCTAAAGATACCACTTGTAGGATGAGATGTACATTTCAAACAGTGTATCGCTCTCTCAGCCTTGGAAAGACAATATGCTTAAGAAAGACGTAGATGGATTCTTGTGCAATACCTCAGCTGAATTGTTTGCTAAGTTCCATTCAATTATATCTGCAGAAATCTATGGAAAGCAGTGGAAAAATATCATATTTAATCAAAACCAACTTGATTTTCTCCAAGGGGCTCAATGGAGCTCTGAAGCCCTCATTAATGTTGATAGGGTACAAATGGCAACAATATTCCAAGTCCAGCTGGAGTTTGTAGACATAATAGTAAGAAGTAAAATGTTTCTTTACATGTAAGCTGAATACAGACAACAAGTGAGAAACCTTATTCTGTTTTTATAAAGTTATTTTTTTAAAAAGGCTGTATTTTCGGCCCAAAAAGTCTACTCCTGTCAGGTATTACAAGTAGTTTTCACAAAGGAAGTCAGTATGAGGAACAGGAAGCCTAGGTAGGGCTTAGTCAGAAAGAGAGCTCCTGACTCTGAGAATTCAAAACAAATAATGTGTCATCCGCAGTCTCTGTATGACAGGGTCTGTGAACAGTCGAACATGTGCTGTTTATCTGATCCTCCATTCTTTTGCATATGAACATCGCTGTTTATACCTCTCCCCTTCAAAAATTCTCTACCTGGCCTTGATACATACGGATGTACCAGAAAGCTGAGCATCTTCATTCTGCCAAAAGTGTATCAGGGTTGCAAATCTTCAATAAGAAGAGAAATACGATGCACAGACATCAAAGGGAAGAGTTGTTGATGCAGGCTATAGCAATTAGACCTGAGGTAGAAATTGTACACGATTGGGATGAAGGCAGTCCTCTCTCAGTTCTTCCGGAAAAAAGAGAGAGAATGCACTGGATAAATAGCTCCCCTTTCACCACACAAATAAGAAGACTCTCTAAACCCTCTCCTTTGCAGACACCTTCATTATTTCTAGAGTTTCTGGCCTACAGATTCCTTTTTTAGGTGCTTCAGAAGGCAATGCAAGGAAGTGTTGTGTATGGAAACGGTGTCGAACACGGCTTTGTAAATGGACACTTTTCCTAGAAAGGGGTGGTAAGTCTGGTCAGCAAACTTATCATACCTGAAAAGAAGCTAAAACGCAGATGAAGGTAAAAAAAAGGATGAGCCCTCTCATCGCTGTTGTTTAGTATGGCTGCATGCTTTCAGGAAACAGAGGTAGCGAACTGCAACTGACACTGTAAAATTAAAATGGTAATGCTCTATAATTAGTGGCCATAACAGAGGGTCACAAGATAAGAGAAGGGTTTCTTTGTACTGCTTTATGGCAAGTGACCTAAACTTTCTAATCTGAGGAAGGAGAACTGTGGAGAGCAAATCCCAAATTTAGTATTTGAACCTGCATGGAGCTGCTGACTGTCCTATAGCTATAGGTTAAAGGTGGATAAGCACCACTGAGCTCTTGCTAGCACTGACCTACATGAACACTTGTAGTCTATATGACCTCTAATCAAGTAATAAAAGCTCAAATCCATGAACTTTTTATCTAAACCTTTTAGGTTCTAACCCAGTTCTTTAGAAGGTGTAATATCTTTTACTATTTAACAATTCAGTCACCAGATCCTTGGGGAACTTCATTTATTATTTCTTTTGGAGAGAAATGAGATATCATTAAAAATAATTATTGCCATGAAGAATATTTTTTTAATATTTAAATACTATTTAGGTCTTATATAATAATATATATACAGTCAAAGGTCAGTTCCCTCACAATAAAAATTTTAAATTCTTTGTCCTGCTTTATATAAGTTAAACTGCAGGACCAAAATAGTCCCCTCTGGCTCTAAATTCCCTGTATCTGCGCCATTTGTAAATGCCATTTTCCATTAAATAAACAAGTGTTTACCCCTTGTGCTTTTTATGGCATTAATACATATGGAATATAAGAATTATCTTAAACTAATCCCTGGACTTTAATAATTTTTAATAATTTGCAATCAGTTAATTGTTTCCATCATTGCATCATAGGATTTAGTTTTACCAGTTCAGATTAGTATTAGTGACTCTTCCAAAAGAATTTGATTCCTCCCTTCTTGTAGCCAAACAATGAAATTCTCAACAATTGCCTTTCCAAAATAATCTGCATCAACCATCTCAGTTTAGTCTGTTACAATAATTCTGAAATAAAATTTTTCTAAAGGACTTATATTTCTATAGCTTTCTTTGGTCATGTGAAGAAGTGACCTCAACAGGTTCTAGTGACAGTACTGCTTTTTATATTAAGAAGTTATTTTGCTATACAGCCCCCTGCTGGAGTGTTCAGATGGCAGATATTTGTGAACAAGAATTTGAGATATAGAGCATAAAATAATATCTTTCTTATCACTTTAATTCTCGACATCCTATGAATCTCTGGTCTCTGGTCTGGTCTCTTTCATTCAGTTATGTCCAATCTTTCCATATAATATGAATATACTTGCAGTATTTATGGGATTTCATGTTCAGTTTATATTTAAGTTTTTTTCACAGACTGAGTTTTGTACTGAACTTCTACTGGGTTCTCTATTTTTTTAGCACCATCTAACAAGGTGCAATTTTCTGCAATTTTCCAAAATCTTACTTCTGAAAGGACCTCAGCAACCAGTGTCTCCAGTTCTGGCAGTGTAGGAGCATCTTATTGTTATGCCCCAGCAGTGGATCAGGTAGCAGACTACCACTTTCGCATTATCAAGGTCTGTCTGCCTGCCTAGGGTAACATCATCCAAATCATGAAAGACAAGGCTGGGAAGAGTGACAGACAACAATACCATGAGGAATATCCAGCCTTGTTATAGGACTCCAACTGGGAGTAGAGGGAGGTTCACTGGTGATACAACTGATCTTTGATGGTAAATTACTCTTTCATAAGAATTTTCCAGATTTTTGTGGCTCTGAAATTCTATTACAGCTCCCCTGCTTTGGTGGCAGGCATTTCTGCAATAGTGGGTATCTAGGGAGCAAACTCACCAGAGATTTTATTGTAAGTCCAAGCCAAGGTGGTAGATTGGATCTGCTGAACATAGAGCAGAAGTATTATCACAGTGCCCTCAATGTCACCAACAGGTACCCACTTGCGGCTGGTCTGGCACTGAAGCAGAGGTGTAAAAGAGTTTCTGGAAATTATAGCAGTAGGGAGGGGCTGAAAATTTATAGTGTTCTCTTCGCTTTGGGTTACTTTTCTGGGAAAGGTTAGAAGAAGGGAACTTTTTGATTTAACTTGGGATAAGCTGGGATTCTTAGTTTCCTTCCTTCCTTCCTTCCTTCCTTCCTTCCTTCCTTCCTTCCTTCTTTTTCTTGCTTTCTTCTTTTCTCTTCAGAGCAGACATTTTTATCAAGTACATGGAAAGGCAGTCCATAATTCGGAGACTCTTTTATTTGCTCTGCTTTTGTGGATATGCATTAATACTAGATTGTTTGTCAGATGCCTATCTTTCTTTGAGCAATCTGTCCCCATCTGTGGCCTTAAAAGGGCTTCTGTGTGCACTTAATCTTTTCTAAATGACCCAAATAAATAATGACTGTGCTGATAGGACCCCAGTAAAGCAGGTTAGCTAGTCCTTAGGGACTGTAACTGAACTGCTCCTCTTCTGAATTCCTTTCAGTAGGAAGGACTGGTCTGTAAGCTTGTCCTTTAGTAAGAGGTGGATGCAGCTGGGCAATCTCCAGTGTAGGCTGCTGATCTAAGGTCTCCCTGCCCAGCAGTCTCTCTCTGTAAGGCAAATACATTTCACCTGTACAAACAGCAAACAATGTATTTGTTTGAAAACTTTAAAATATTTTTTCTTTGATGGCAACAAAAAAATTCTGCATTTAATAGCACCTGGCAGTTCTCTTGGCTGTAGCAGGTAGGAAAAATGAGCTTACTCTTCACCAGACTTAAGTGTCAGTGGCCCACTCACTGCCCCTTTGAGGAGGAAAGCTTTTCACCCAGTATTGGTCATATTTTTCACCCCTTCAACCAGGAGAAAAGCTGTAGCTCAGTGAATAGAGAACATTTGGCCACGGATAACACAATGTAACAGGACATTAGAAAGTAGTTTCTCTGATTTCTCTACCATTCTCAAGTGCTGAGTGCTGGTATTTATTTCTCTGGTTGATGTATGATGTACTGTATTCTCTGAAAGCAGAGGAAAGAGAGTAGAAGGAGAGGGAATACGCCCTCTGGGTTTCATTTTGTTTCTCTGTGGGTGAAGACACCAGAAGAGAGTAAATATGTATTTACATCAGGTATTTTAAGTGCAAGGGGCTAGGGCAATCCAGAAATATGTCCATGTATGTGGATAGAGGGATAGCTGTTTGTAGAGAAGAAAAAGGTGGGGCATAAGTCTATAAGAACACTTTTTAAAGCAGGAAGAGGAATTTGGGCAGAACAAGAGGAAAGGGAATGCAAATTCTTAGTACTACTCTTTTTAAGTCATGCTGTTGAAGGACAGGTGAAGAACTCATGGTGAATCCACAGATTTATATTATTTGATGTATATGAGTAGCACATAGGGACCCTTGTTTATTTGGAAGCTGTCAGTATAAACTATACTCAAACTTGCCACCAGACTGGGCAGAAGTCATCTGGCTTTTGTGGTCTTCTTGGAAGTTGTGTGGCTTATAAATGCACCATTTTCTTCACATCAAGTGCGCAGAAAGCATCTTGATGATGTTTTCACACTAGTGTTGAACGATTCTTACTGACAGCATCCTAAGACAACGAAAGGCACAGAAACAAATAGCTGGCAGAACCTGAAAATATTGCTGCATGCTCTCTATGAGTGCAATGGGCAGAAGGGTCTAAGTAGAAGGCAGAAATTCTTGGTTGGAGTTAAGTTAGGTTCGCTTGAGGGGCAGATACTGGTATTTTCCTTCACATAAGAAGATAGGTTGATCCTTTTTAGTCACACAAGGAGAAAGGTGCCAGAGTTTTGAAATAGATTGGCAGTACAAGCATGGCTGGTGAAGACAACGTATGCAACTGGCCTACAATGAGGAAGCATCACTGTATGCTCACAGTGCATATGCCAGTGCTCACTGTAAAATCACCTATTATAAACTTAGATTCAATAAAGACTGTGGGGGAAGTGTGTTCTGTTGATAGTCTTGGGGTGGCTGGATATGGTATTCTTACAGAACATGGCAATGATGCCTGAGTTGTCATAAATCTTGTCAAGGATGAAGCAGATGGAGAACAGCCTTGCAGAAGCTCCTTTATAATGACAGCAATAAAAGATTTGCTAACTTGGAACTGTAAAACATCAGCTCTATAAAAGTCTGATATAGCCACTTTAGTGAAGCTAATGACCCTATTAAGACAGGATCCAGAAAATAGCAGGCTGCTGCTCCAGAGCTATCACTATCTCCTGGCAAAGGTCTGGCTAGGCGGCCTTTTGCAGCCTGAAATCAGCAGCCTTCTGTCTATGGGAAGTTGTGGTTTCACATGTGAGTGCTCACGATGTATGTCCCAGAGAAGTTAAAGAAAGATGGCTTGACCTTGCTGCTGATGGCCTACAGTGTTTAGACCATGCTTCTGTACTACAGAGGAGCTAAGAAGTATGTTACAATCATTTTGGTCGTGGCATTGTAGCTCATGAGAAAATGTTGCATCTTGGTGATCCAGCCATGATCCAATCCTGTTCCCTTTCTCTCCACCCCCATTATCCCAAGCTGCAGCTAACCACTTTTTGCTACCACAGGATTAGAATGAATGCTGAGATCCCAGACTGCTTATTGGTGCAGGCACACATGATGTGGTTGAGCACAGGGTGTTGAATTCTGGAAGGGCTGTGGGGTGATGGGTGCTGTGCCTGCAGGCGGCCCATGCTCGGGGAAGTGTGGACATACTGGGACAGAGTGGAGGTTCCCTAGAGGTCTGCAGTGCAGGAATAAACAGAGCAGACTGGGAAGGGATGTCCTTGTTGGGATAGTCCTTGAAATAAAACTGCGTAGGCTGTAAAGATTTTCAATAGTCAGATCTTTCTTTATATCTGGTAAAAAAGAAATTGGGGGTCAGGGAAGATGTTAGGAGAATTGTATCTCTCTTTAAATGTTTAAAGTCAAAATAAAAATTAAATGCATAAATTGTTCTTTCTCAAGTTGAACTGACTTAATCTTAGAGAAAATGTCCTAATTGTCAGCTGCAGAGTCTAAGTGGTCATCAACACGATAATGCAGTTCCTGAAAGTGGCCACTTAGATTTACATTAAAAAAATTGAGGACTGTTAATATTAAAAGTTAAAACCTAAATAAATATATAGTTACTAAATATCCACCACATCTTGTTACTTCTTTAAAATCCATATGAAAACAGAATCTCTCAATTTCCAGTAGTCCTTGAATTCTGACCAAAATATTTGCAAAGTCTAGGTCATGAATTCTTGTAAAATAATATGTATTTCAGCCCCTGGCAAGACCCTTTTTTGCCATATCAGAGACGTAACCTTATTGTCTTTAGAACCCTCATAGCATAATATCAAAAAGGGTCAATCATCTAATAAAGCAGCCTATCTTATTCTTACATTTTCAGTTACTACTGATCAGGTTTGGTTTGTGTGCAATACAGAAAACAGTCCGCTACTGAAAGAAAGAACAAAAGGCAAATCATTGTAAAATCTGAACTGCCAGAATTAGGCCGTCATGTTACAAAGTGGTAATTCTTTCTGACAGCCTCAGCTGTACCAATCATGACATTCGGCAAATTAGCCAGGCCAAGAACAAATAAAAAGAAGAAACAGGTGTGAAACCAACTTCCTGCCTCCCAGGATAAATACATCGTACACTGAAGGGCAATGCACCTGCACTATTGTTTCTAGTTGGGGAGGGAAGCTTTTAAGTGCAAATACACTTGAGACTTGATAAAGACAAGAGACTTCCCTATAATTTGAGTGTAAACGGGCATTTTCTTTCATGATCGTTTATAATAAGTTAACTCTTTGAGGAGACATTTATTACTGTAGTTTGAATAAATGATTGCTCTGCAAGGGAAGACGAAAAAAGGCTAAGCAAAAGGCTTTTCTGGGCTTGCCAGATAAAGTGGGGTGACCTTACCATTTGTTTTCTGAGTATGACCTTGCTTCTTAAAGTCACCCTCCTGGCTGAATAGCACCTCAGTGGGCTGCCAGTGAGGTCAGGAGAAGGAGCCTACTGCTGACATCCTGCTGAGCCTTTGAAGGAATCCCTTCCCAATCAGGTGATGCAGAGGGTGCTGCACTGCCTCTGTGTGTTTGCAGGAACCAGAAGAGATGTAGAAGTGTAGGAGACACGAGAAGAACAGCAAAGGATGTGTAGTCTGCATACCTTAACGGGATAATTTTGTTGTTCTGTGCCTAAATTCTGCTCCTGCCTTGGTGCTTGGGAGCATTTGTTTCATGATTACTGCAATGGGTGGGCAAAGGAATGGGAAGGGGAGCGATTGTGATTTAAATCTAAGAATGGCTCATTTCTACAAGCCAAATCTCATGCACTAGTGAGACTGCTTTCTTAGGTATTTTCTCCACTGGTACAGATATGGTTCTCAGAGGCATATTTGAATAAATTAATCTCTGCAGGTGTGCAGATGCAGACCAATAGCATGACTGGAAGGCTGGTATCCCTGGTACTCATGATTGCTATAGGAGAGGGCAAGGAATAAGAGAACTCTCTTTCCACTGAAGATTAGGGACTTTTTTTTTTTTGGTCCCTAATAGACATGGTTTAGAATATCCATATCTACCTCTACCTTAGGGGAGATGGAGTGGATCAGGAGTAGTAACACACTGAATAGATATTTCTTAAGGCACAGTTGCAGGACAGCTGTGAAATGGTTCCTAGTTTTCCTAGGACAGCTGCTGAGCAAACACATACCACTGCCTTGTGGGGCAACAGCTCCTCCCTGGCTCCCTGGGAGAGACTGACACCTGCAACGAGCACTGGTTTACAGCACCACCTGTGCCTGAGGAAGTGCAATGGGGGACATTTCTCTCATTCTCATGAATCCCTGGGACAGGAAACAGTGGTTTCAGAGTTATGGGAATCAGAAGGTCCAAGAGAGGGAGACAAGGAAGCTTCTTGTGTTGACCTTAGATTGTCCCTGAATTTGTTTGTAGCATCATATACAACAGGTTCTGCTTGGTTTTGTTTGGTGTCTGGTTCCCGGTGACTCTTGGTGACATTACTCTTAGAGCTGACAAGGTCTGAGCAAGCCCAGATCCTCACACACTCTGAACAAAGACTGGTGAAACACGAGTATGAAGCTACTATATATGTTTCTGTTCCTGCACTGTAGGTTTGCTAAGTGAGCATTTCTATGCAGGGTCTCAGGATGTTTTATTAAAGCAAATGGTGCCCCTTGGCAGATGGGTACCTCCTCCACCTTCCACTGCCACCCTGTCATCTTTAACTACGAGGTTATCCGTGTGACAAAATCCTCTGGGAAATGGGTACCTGTGCACTCTCTATGTCACATGAACCTGCCATTAATCTGAATCAATTTAGGGCCAGAGAAAGCAAGCTGTTTCCATGCTAATGTAAAAGTGGTCTGTGACACAGTATGTGACGCTACTAGTATAGGTATAACTAGTAACCAGTGCTACCACTTGATTATTTTATAGAGCGATGGAGAATTGAGATCTACAGGACCGTACTGCTACTGTGGCAGTTTTCTCTAGCTAAGGAACAGAATTGCAAATGAAGAGGCTGTAACAGCTTTACTTAAGTATTATGCAGAATGAGTTGTGCACTTGCAGTGAAGATTAGTGCTTGACTGCACATGACTTTTTATTTATTTATGACTTTATTCTGTGGGAAATATGACAAAAAAAGAGACTTACTGAAGTTCTGTGAGTGAGCACAAGCACTTGCATCATTTTAACATCTGTCACCGAGCACAATTGATAATGGTGACTGCTATTATGGCATCTTCCTCCCCTTCGCACAAGGCCATCTGGGATTTGTGTTATGTAAGAGGATTAGCATTTTTGCTTTCCTCTGTTATTTAAAGTATTTCTCAGAACTAGTTTTTGAATAATAATAACAACAACAATAATAATTGGGCTGCTTTCTGTGGGGCTTTCTGAAAGGAAAAGTCGGGAATTCTAAAGCTACTGCTCTTAAGTCGAACACCTGGCCTCGCCATTTGGGTTTGAATGGGATTCACTTGAAACAGGATTTTTCAAGCTGTGGTGGATAGGACTGATGGAAGGCTGATATCACTGGATGAAGTGAAGGATAAAGCATAAATAATCGTGAGTGGATCAGTTCCAGCAAGGAAACAATTGTGATTTCCCTTTCCTCCTCTCAGACCTGATTATTCATCCCATTGTTTTTAGGGAAAACCTCAGCTTCAAATCCTATCTCAGAATTATATGGTGGCTCATAACATTGCCTATTAAGAGAGCCTGATATTTATCGATATCTGATCCTGGCTTGCATTGCTTATGTTTTTACAAAAAATTGAATTATTTGGGCTGAAATTTCTCGTATTGAGTGCCTAGTCAAGATGAAGAATTTTGAAAACTTCTGATCAAAATATCTGGCTATTTTTCAGAACTTGCTAAAACAAAAATAAATAACTTTACCATGAAAAAATGTAGTGCTTTAGGAATGTCAGTCAAATTCACATAAGCTGGAGCTAAAAGTATTGTAAGGCAGGATTAGGGAAAGAAGGCTGGTGAGAAGAGAGGTGGCTTTAGATCTGTGACAATTTCTGTGTTTACAATGTACTTTTCAAATGTAGCCAGAAATGTATATTAGAAAAATGTCAGTGTTATGGAACCCTAATATGCTCACAGCTTTGAGGTTTTGGTCTTCATCTTTTCCTTAGAGTGAACACACTAAGGGTAAAAAAAATTTAAAAAAAGGAGGGGCAAATTCTGATACTAGGTTTTATTTGAAAAACCACTGTAATAATTAACTTTTCTGACTGGAGAGTCTCAGACAAGATGGAATAAAAGTAAGAAGGGTGGTATGCAAATCCCACTCTGCACAGTAAGTTCGTGGAGTCCCACTAGAGCAATCTTGAACTGTAGCTAAAGGCCCTAAGGACACCATAGACCTTATCTGTGCTCCAGTCACTCACACATCCTGATAAACGCATGCATAAGAAACCTCTGCAGTAGGGCTTACTATACACCAGTAAAGAGTACAGGACTTTTATTTTATTTTTTTGCAAATGCTGCTCTTCTGCTGGTATGGGACCAGCCGCTAACAGCAATTACGAAATAGTCGTGGCGTCTGGACTGGGTGCTGGAGCTACAACTAAGAGAAAAAGAATGGTTGAGTGAAGGCGGGTCATTTGGGCCTGGGAGCTGCGTACTAGCCTTAGCATCCTAATGCTGGAGCTTGGATGGAAAACTGGCAGTGGGAACAGCAATTGACTGGAGCAGGAGATGGTAACTGAAACTGGCTGAGGTTGGAGGCTAATGCTGGAACAAGGCGCTTGGGCAGGGAGACAGAGGAGAGCTAGAAGCAGCCGGCAGCTCTGTGTGCGTCAGCATTTACTCCCTTTCAGCCTGCAGCAGAGCCAGACAATCTTGAGCCCTACCACTTCTGTGCTGCCAGCAATTTTCCTGAAACCTCTAGCAGATTTGCCACTATTAAGGGTAAGTACATCAGACGGACATTGCTGGGTCAGACCACCTAACCCAATATCCTGTCTCCTCCAGCAGCCAGCCGTAAATGCCTGGGGAAGAGCACAAGAACAGACCCACAAAGTGTAAGTCAATGCGTTCTCAGTTACCGCAGTTCTTTCACATATAAGAGGTCTCTGCAGTAGATATAAAGTTTTCAAGTAGCTGCTGACTCACAGCAAAGTCAAAATAGTGTCACATGATGGCTTTGCTTTCTTTTCAGCTAGCTTAGTCGAAGAGCATGAGGAAACCACACACAAAAGCAGCTGTGCTGACAGCATGCGCTAAAACACAGATGAGAGGCATTCCTGACTTGCTGCTTCTCCCCAGGCTTGCCTCTGACCCATGATCGCACGCCTGTTTTCCAGGAGGACTCACTCCCCTTCCGTACTGAAAGCAGACCTGACACAGAGACGAACTGATGCAACAGACCGGCCTGATGTTTGCCACAGCTGCAGCCAAAGTTAGAAGATGGGAATAGATAAAGATGGTTCTTGTGGTGAATCAGTGGCATTTTCCCTGAGTAATTGGACTCTGTCACTATCTCAAAGACGTAAGGAAGTAATTAAGAAGTAGCCCTTTAAGGGTGGCCACTGTCGATTAAATTAATGTTACCTTACTTTAGAAGTCTAAGCATCTAGACATCTAAATCTAAGTTAGTCATTACTGGAACCTGTTTTAATCAATGAACATAGACACCTTCAGTGAATCACTGGCTCTCTTTGGTTTATGACTATATAAATAAACCTGTATAAAGTAAGTATAAAACTATCTGGACAAAACTAGTGATACTTTTTTTTTTTTTTAAATCCTTTCATTGTCACAAAAATAATCTACTAGCAACATGTCTACCTACTGTCCAAAGTGGATGGCTTTGTTTATGATGCAAAGTTATTTATACGGCGGTCATCTCTCTTTTCTAACGTGTCTCTTATCTCATGTGGAGACTCCAAAGAATACCCCAGCGATCAACTTCACTCCCTACCTCATGCTAAGTCTCAAGGTAAGTGTACTAAAAGTTAGGATACCTTCTGTCTTTTAGGAGGGAGAGTAGTTTTCATAAATGATAGAATAAGTAAATTGGAAACAAGGTGGAAGGAAGGACACAGTAAATTAAGTGATTGCACTACTCAGTATATACAAGGTATAGGCTCAGATTACTGCTTTGAACTTCTCTAGAACTCCTGAATGCAGCTTTGCTGAGTGCAAATGTGTGACTTCTCTCATTTGGGTTTCTTTCACATGAAACGTGAATCTCAGCTTTCTTCAGATGCAGCTTGAAAATAGTTATTAAAAAAATAATTTACAGTAAGAAGAAATTTTTGATTGTCAGCTAGATGAGAAAGTTATTCTTCATGCAGTTTCTGGTCATAACCACGTAGGTACCATATGTTTTAAGAAAAAACATCCCAGTTAAAATTCTTGTCAATTTTTTTCCTATCTTCATGTCAACCAGCCAGGGTTTTTTTCACCCAATCAACCAATCTCCTGGTTATGTTTTTCCAGTGCAGCAATCAACATTTAAAACAGAATCTGTAATACAGTCTGATTGAGTGGAACAGAAAAAGAAGAAAAACAGAAAAAAAAAGAGAAATTTATTTTAACAGCACAACAGGTAGCAAAGGAATGCAATCCTTACTGCATTGTTTAGGCAGATATGCAATTCAGTAATACCTTCCTCTTCCCACCCGCACTTTCTTGGAACCAAGTCACAATTCCTGTTGGGCCTCAGATTTCAATTCCATGCACTGCAGAATTACATGACTTTTCTGCACAGTGTGTTTTCAATATGCAACAGAGTATATTTGTGCTCTGTGAAACTTCCAAAATCTGTCTCCGTGCTGGTGGAGTCATTTTGCATTGTGTTCCTGGTTGAATGCCTAAGAACAACCGTATTCCTAGCTGAGAACTAGATTGCAAGGAAGCTAATCCTTTTACGTATGTATGTTCCCGCTTTCTCATTCGGACATAGTGAGTATTGTTAAGAATCTTGGCACGGCTCTTTGCCTTGACTTTCCATGCAAATCCATGTGCCAGATGTCATCAGAGAGGTTTTTTCCAGCTGTGTATTTTTCCTGATATACTGGTAGGCCATTATAACAATGTGGTCATAACGTGGGGTAGAGGAGTTTGGTCATTATAGCTCCAGAAGCCCATCATGGTATTTTTCAGTACAGATTTGAAAGAAGCTTTTATTGCCCCTCCCCATCCTCCATTGGCCTCTTTTCCTTATAATCACACCACAAAGAGTAAGGTCAGAAAAAAGATATGAGGGAGGTTTAACAAGAAGGTTCTTTGAGAATATATTCTAGTCTATAAATACGTGAAACTTTACGTTTCTTGCTGTGAATATGCTGCAGGGCTGGAGCTCATCTGCTTTTGCTGAGGTCTGGACATAAACGTTAATATTTTTCTTAACATTTTGCAAGAGACTGGTCCAAATGCATTGTCCAAATAAGCCACAGGAGATGTTGGTGTGCAATCTGGTGAATTTTAGCATATAGCTAGCATGTTAATATTGTATTTTAACATGCACACTCATATGTTTTTGGAAGCTAAGCTTTCTTTTATGGGAGAAAAAAAGAAAAGAATATAGTATTGGGGGTAAAGGATTTCTTTTAAAACAGGAAGATATCCTTGGAAACATAGCCAGATGTAAAACAATGACTGGGGCTGAAAATTTGTCACTGATTTTTTTCCCTAAAGATCACACTTAGGTTATTTACTGTCCCCTCTACAGCTGGCCAGGGTTGTGATTTTCAGCCTGTGAAAACCATTACAGCAGGATTTTCTTTTTTCTAAGACCTAGTTCTCAACTAAATTCTATATGATATCTTTGTGTGAGGAGTGGGAAGCACAGGAATTAAAGGAATGATTGGAAAAAAAAAAATGCAAGAATTTGTTCTTTTTGTCAGTTTGTAAATACATCAAAATAACCTTGAAAGCTTGAACTTAGTTATGGTCAAAAAAAATCTATTCTATTAAGACAAAAGCTAATCTCTTTCCTGATTTTTTATTTCTTATTTCACTAATAGGAAATGGTTTCATTTTATTCTGAAATCTTTTTTTTCCAGTTTTGACATGCTAACCCTTACTGCTGAGAGAAGATGTTTAAGCATTTTTTACCAGAAAAGGATGACTTGCAACATCCTGCTATCAGACAAGCAATGAAATTGCTTGCAAGCCTGTATCTAAAATTGGGGTTGCAGGACACACAAATCTTCTGGTATCTAAATTGTCATTTTTAGTGGAAAATAACAATGAACTCATTCATTTCTTTCGGTGTTATAAAGCTCCATTTTATATTATGTCTGGCATCCTGCGTTAAACAGGCTGTAAAATTTCACCTATATATACCTCTAGAAAAGCAAATTATTAAAACATAACTTCCATGTATTTTTGTTTTCAAGATATTGACATATGATTGATTCTTCATTTGGTATTTTATTCACATGATTATTTGTTCTCCTCCTAAAGATTTGGATGTGATTCCAAACTGGAAATTCTCTGATGTGAAGTCACAGCTATTGCTTCTTGTTATGTCTTTCCTCTCTAGCTAAACAGAACTGGATTTTCAAATCTAAAGAATACCTGAAATTTAAGGAATAATGAAATTAAGATTATGTGGAACTTCATCAACCCAGAAATGTATTACTACATAGCATTCAGGTCATCTCTCATTCCTTCTGAGAAATAAGAGACTAAACTCCTGAATTCACTGCAGACTTAAAGGGATAGTGATCATGTCTATCTAAAACCTCCTACTGTTACTTTATAGTCCTTTAGACAATATCAAGCCCAGAAATTGATACAGTATTGGGCTATTAGTTTTGTTTTGTTTTCCAAGGTAAAAAGAAATCCTCTAATTTACTCATGACACCACTTTCACACGTCCAATGACGTCACTGACTCTTGGTATATTGGTTCCCGATATACATGACATAAAATCATATATACTGTATACCTATGAATTAATTCTCTTTCAATTGTACCCACATATGTTTTTGTTATTTAGCCCAGAATTGGATTCAGGCCAGCTATCTTATGCTTATCCGGGTCATTTCATTTGCCCTTTTAAATATTACCCCAACCTTTTCACTTATAATTTCTCTGCTATTCGAACTTGCAACAAAAACTAACAAGCCCTGAAGTTGTTTTCCTGACTCTTCCAGTACTCCTGGTCACAGGATTAGATTGATAAACCTAGATTTAATCCTGTGACCAAGTGTTTCTTTGTTCACATGCCGTATAAGTGCTTCCAACTTTGCTCCAAACAAAAACCAAATTTGCTTATTGCCCTTTTGTCTTTTCTGCCTTACTAACAGCTAGTGGAAAACATTTTTGAACAGCTAGCAATCTAATTGTTTGAGGAAAAAATAATAAGTGGGCGCAGACAAGCAGGCAGAGCAGAAGGAAACCACATTAGGTTACCAGGGAAGACGGTGATCTCGGCACATTGGCTGCCAAACCACTGCCAATCTCTGGTAGGCATCGTGGCAAAGGAGAATTTTAAGATGGATTTGAAGAACAATAAGTAAGAAGGAATTGTGTCCCTGACTTAGCATTTGCTGCCTGGTATACTGGGGCAGATGACACCTACCTAAAGCATCAAAGAAATAGAAATTGAGACATGGAAGGGGCAGAACCAGTCCTTGTCACCTCATCACCAAGTTGTGGGTAGTATTTTTGTTGAACTACTTAGCATCATGCTAGCTGACAAAGTTTTGGGGTTTTTTTGTTTTTTTCTTTTTTTTTTTCAAAATACGTTTAAACCTCCTCCTCTCGTACAATTAGCATTTTTCAAGTGGAGCTGAGTTAGTTGAAGCAGATGGTTTATCTTTTTTGGTAGTGCTTCTAGTTGGACAAATGAGACTTATATCATTTCTACATCTTCCTCTTTCTTGCAGTGCCTACAAAGTCATTCCACATTTTACGCACCATGTTTTGACTTATTTAATGCAGACGTACTTTCCCTGCAGTAAACATGATTACCCAAATACTTTAACTAGAGAGCTTCTGCTTTCCTCTCTGGTATAATTAGTCACACTGCACTCACACTGCATTTAAAGGGGGGGAAAAAACCCACACATGGAGCATCTTGCAAATGTGCCTATAATCCCATACAGCTGCTTTCTTCACTTTATTCTTTTTCGACTGCTTATAGAACAAAATTGCTGCAGCTGGGCAGCAAACTGAGCAAAGTTGCAAAGACACCTCTCCTTTCTTTTCTTTGTGGAATCCACCCATTCAGGTGTCGAGGGATAGCCCTTGATTAGCAATAGCTTAACATGGGGCTAAGTTTTCTTGGATTCTAGCATTGAATAACTTGGCAGGATTTCTATTAGGTTTGAATTTCAAAGCCAAAAGAGTGATCTGAGATCGCATACTGGCAGTTCCACAGTGGTAATTTCCATGTTAAAAGAATACTTATCACCAGCACCACAGCGAAAGAGGCAGCTTTACACAGAAAGGGCCTCTTGTGAAATTAATTTGGTGTTTATTTTATTAAGAAGCTGTTTCCAAATGTGGAGTTTTTTCTTTCTTATGAAGAAAACTGTTTCTAATTCTGCTGATAATTTTAAGGCAAAGATTTGGTTGTTTAAAAAAATGTTCACAAAAATTCTACTGAAAGGTGTTTTCATTTATGTGGCCAGCATGCTTTTTATTCCAGCTTGCTAGAAATGGAGCAGGAGATGGAAAAGGAAATGATCTGTGTAGATTCAGTAAAATACTGGCCTGATCAGTTTGCCTACTCTAAGTTCAGTAGAAGGCTTGCTTGAAAGATTATTGAAGGATATACTATTATCAAGCTTAAAAGAATAACCTGCTTGACAACATAACTTGTGGATAAGGAAGGAATGTTGCATTTATTAAGAAAAAAACCCAAATATATAAAAGGTTTAAGAAACCCATTGTCATAAACAGTATGATTTTCTTATTAAAGCACTGGCATAAAGAATAGAATACCAGGTGAGATTCACTTAACCGTCCCTAGAGAGTAAAATGTGTTTGAACTAGTAGTTGTCTAGAATACTTTTGCTGCTGATAGAAAGAAATGGGCATTTCCAGGTCTGTTTCCTCTAATCTAAAAGTAGGTATCTAATATAGGTTAGCTAAACAATGGCCTATTCTCTGCTTATTTCTGTCTATTAACTATAAATGAACTTTGGGCAGCTTGTTCAGATGTAGGTGTCTAAAGTCAACAGAGATTAATTCCACCTTTTCTTTTTTTCTTCTTCTAACACTAACTTGCAATGTTGCCCCTCAATATCTTGTCTGTTTGGACAGAGTCCTCTTCTGACACAAGGTGATCTTGTCCTGTGTGCTGGTACGGTTTAGAATTCTTGGAAGAGTTAATGTACCCTAAGGAAGCAGCGATCAACAGACATTATCTTGTAATTACAAACACAGGAGCATAATCTCTGATGGGCACACTAGAGGAAGGGTAAAAGCTTCATGGAGATCTCTCTGTAACTATCAGTGAGGGGACAGAAGTGAAAGCACCCTAACACAGAATGTTCTATAAGCAACATTTATCCTTTAAAAAAAAAAAAAAAGAAAATTGAAAAAAGTATCTAACCTTACTTGTATCAGGCCTTCTTCAAGCTCTGAAAAAAAATAATTGTCCATATCTGAATGCATTTGCCAATTCATACCAAGTTCCTGATGGCACATTTAAAAACAGATCACCTTTTAGAGTAACAGAGATTACTGCAACATTTATATTAAAGCCTTTTCACCTATGAGGTGGATATTAATATTGGTCTATTGATACAATAAAGCAATAAGCTGGAAAAATATGCAGGGAATTAAATAGCTGTTCAGTTGTTGAAGGAGATAATTTCACGCACAGAGAAAGGTTCACATGAAATGGCAGAGGCAGAAATGAAAGTGTAGAAGGAAGAAGGCAGTAGGATTGGGATTGTCAGTTCAAGAAGATACAGCTCTGAGAAGCAGGATTTGAGAAAGAGTGACTGAATCCATTGCATTGTTAAAGAAGAAAACCTAACATATGATAGATAAATAAATGAGCTTGAGAGTTTCCGACTTTGAGAAAGGAGATTGCAAAGTTTCTGAACTACCCTCTTGTCATTTAACAAAGGATATTTTTCATATGTTCTTTTATTTTTAGAAGATAGCATAGCTAGGAGAAATGCATAGCTATGGTACAGACAAATGTTTTTGTATTATTCAGTATTAAAAAAGATAATTGCTAATACATTTAGAAGATAAAAATTTGATTCATTTAAAAGAACTGCACTCAGAAGATGTCAAATTATTATTTTATTAGTACAATTTTATTGGTAGAGTTTTATTCATATAATTATTATTTTCCTCCCCTGCCTGGCTCATTCTTATAACCTTTCTCTGCTTGTCTATTTTGGAATCTTTTCTTTTCCTTTAAAAAAGGTGTCTATTCATTCTCCACATTTTCTCCAAAGCATAACATAAATCCAGCAAACATTAGGACTGAACTCTCAACCCAACCCTGTAAAAGTAGATTCATAATTAGGCAAAGTTAGTTTGTCTGTCACTGAATGTAAACAAGTTGAATAACTTCATTATTTTCAAGCTTTGCCCCTACGTTAGAATAATTCACACTACTTCAGGGAAATGACACCTGCTAATTAACCACAAGCAGACAAAGCATTTTAACAGCCATAATCAGTCATTTTCTCCTGCAGTTTTAAAAAGATTTAAAAAAAAGAAGAAGCAAAGATCAAAACTTTTGTGTCAAGATGTTTTCATGAATCGTTCTCTTGAGGAAACCTTACTGCTTGAAGTAGATTCAACTATAATAAGTCACACATCTGTTCAGAATAGGAATTAAGACACGTATATACCCCATTGTACCATTGTATTTTACACAAACACATGCATGGGACAGTGAAGTGACTTAGCTCCAACTAAAAATAGGTATCTAAAGTGGTCAGTATATATACTCAATATGTATTTCTTGGATGACTGATTCCTAAATGAGGTTTCTATAATAATGAACGAATAACTTCCCTAAGTTCCCCCCTTTTTCATTGACAAACCTTTCCTTTGACATACACATCAGCATTGTGGATGTCTAAAGCTAAGTGGCATGAATCACAACCCAACAATCCTACCCCACATAATTTATATTCAAAATACACAAGAGAAATAAAATATTGGCAGAAGGAAATATTATACCTATTTTGTAGTGAAAAGATGAAGTATGAAAAATAAATCTCTTACACAAAGATTCACTGAATGTCTGTGATGGAATGAGAAGCGAACACCAAACTAGTGGAATCCTGGTTCAGGAATGTAGTTATGCTTTTTTCTCCTCTGCTTTCAGAATCTAAGACCCTGCAGAATTGTTGTTTTGATTTTTAAGAGTTCCTGTAAATCCTAATTTCTCAATTTTTTTGCAGTAATTTACAAAGTAATTTACATGTCCTGGTGGGCTACTGCGTTAGCGAAGATTGTGCTGATACTCTCCAGAATTGAGTGAAAAAGTTAAACAAGATCTAAAATCTTTGTTAGAAACAGCAAATCCTTCTAGCTGTGTTCACATTCACTCAATACCTATGTTGGGTTGGAAAGAGCTGCTTCCTGGGACATACTGGGAAGAAAAACCTTAATGCTAAAAGTAGAAGACATGCAAGAAAATGGTTTTACAGTAATTAGTAGTTGGCAAGCTAAATATAAAACCACAAAAAACCCCATAATACAGTCTCAGTTCTACAGTAGTATGAAGACAAAAATGAGCCCTGGGGAAAAGTGATGAAACATAAGGAAAGAAATTATGGAAATTCATTTAAGAAATTGAGATTGTGAATGGTATTCCCAAAATAAGAGAGGACTCCAAGGACAAAGAAAAAAGTCACAGCCTTTCCAGAAATATGCCAAGAGAAATGAGCATATTTGATATTTCTATTGTATGACTGAGAACTAGGTAGACACTATTACAAGGAGATGCTGAACAGGCTACAGGACTACAGTGCCCCATCACACAATTCAGACCATGTTGGACAGCTTTAAAGCTAGATCTTTAGTCCCTTGTCCCAGCTGACCATCTCTGGACATGTACTGATCCCCATTGCTCTTTTTCTAGGTATCTGCATACCTGTTAACAATCCCTGCAGAAAATTAGAGCAGCTTTTACAGAAAAATTGTAATTTTCTCAACCACAGCTTCAACTATTGCCACAAAATAATTATACACTTTGATCATCTTCTGGAAGAATTTCTATTATGTGCTTGCTTGAGATGGCAGGAGACTGGAAGTTTTCACTAATCATTAAGGAAGGAGCTGCCAGAAAATCTCACTCTGCAGATCGTCTAAAGGATTCTTTGTGGCCTTTGCTTTGAGAAATTCTAATATCTCCATTGCAAGGCTTTGTAATTTGGCATGTGATATCTGTACAGGTGAGAGTAGTATATTTCCTTTCTAGGATGAATTTCCACAGACTGGCTGAGCTCTGTAGTGCTGAGCATTGCTCTGTCCTTAGCTTTTCCAAGAAAATGTTAACAAATGTTGCAATTCTGGAACAATCCAGAGAATCTCATGCAGGACATTACCAAAAAAGCAGCAGGAGAAATGAAGCCAGTGGCACTGTTCTGGGAACACTGAAGGGGAAGGCTGGTCATCATTCGTGGTAGATAGTAACACAAACTTTCTTATCTTCGTGTCTTAAAATCATCATATAGTGTCAAGATGACCACCTCTTCCTTGGACAAGTTTCTGAGAAGGGATCCCCATTGATGAGACAGAGAGCTGATTTCCTGTGCAGATATGAGATGCTGATAATATGTGCTGTGGTACTGGACAATCAGGTTTTCTGGTATATAATAGTGTTGAATTCTACCTTTTCTCTACCAAAATGTATGCAAAAATATTCCTAAAAGAACATTGCTTAGGCTGCAAAATCCAAGTTCTGTGGATTAGGGGATCTCCAGACAGTCTTAATTTGGCCCTATCTATAAATGTATTGAAAGTTCCCATGAAAATCTGACCTTGCCCAGTATTTTGAAAGGACATCAGGAACAGAATTAGGGATGGATGCCCATATATTTGACATTTCTTAACATTTAATTTGCTTTATAATCCAAGCAATTTTCCTATACTGTTGTGTTGTTTTTTTTTTTTTATATTGAGAGAAAGGAAGCTGTGTTTTCCATCCAGTATGAAGAAACACCTTGATTGACTTGCTTCTCTGCAATGATTCTTGAAGAATACAGGTGAAATAAAAAGACTAAGGCCCTCACAATCTGTACATTACACCTGTAATTGCAGTACTTATGGGTTCTTAACCCCAATGCAGAAGAACAAAAGGAAACTTTCTCAACACAAGCACTCTTGGACACATGGTAATTCTGTTCACTTTTTTCTTAGACTACAGCCCCCCACCAGCTGACCCAGTGAGCAAGTCCTTTCAGACTTCAGAAGAATCTATTCTTTAGCCATTCCAGCTGGGAACGATCAAGGTTGTATGTTGCCATGGCAGCAGTTAGACTGAGATCGGGATAAGTAGAAAAGGTGGCACAAGCAGCCAAAAAGAACAAGTTATAACAAAACGCGATTCTGTTTATCTGCAGTTAGGTGGATGGGGTTAAGCCCCCACCCTGATGCCTAGGACCCCAGGTTGTGAAAGTGTTTTAAACTCCAAGTTTAAAGCATGGGATCTGTGGTAATGGGTTGTTAACCTACGGGATCACAGGTGTTTAACAAGATCTCGTTTGTCTAGTCTACAGAGGATCCTCAGTTTCGGTGCACATACCTGTTCTCCACTACCTGGGTGTTACTCAGTACCTTATAATGTGTGACGTGGTTCCTCTGTGCTCCTCCTTGAGCAATATAAACTCAGTTGATTCCTACAGAGTAGGCATCCTTGAGTAACAACTGAGTATTACTGTGTAACAACAGTTCAGAGATTTAATAATTTTCCCTTTGATCTCCCTGAGAATGCATCACAAAATTGTTCCTGGCTTGTTTTGATGCAAAAGAGTCACGTCCTTGCAGGCAAAATCCTGGTGGCAGACAGATTATGCACAGTTTCCATTTTTAATTCCACACTTCCCTGTTGTATGTATTTGCACTCAAATGGTTTTGGTTAGTTGGTGAAATACAGCACATTAAAAAAAAAAAAAAAGGGTCTACAGGCTTGCAAATCTACATCGGGAATTGCAGACAAACAAACCACACAACTCAAAACCCACCAAAGAAGTGGTGTGAAGCTGGAATCACTGAGAGCTGTAAAAAATTTAAAGAATTGAAGAAGACGTTTGTGGTGGTTTGATATAACCTAACTACTAACGTAGGATCCAATGTGTGGCTGATAGGCTAGACTCAATCAGGAAGCACAATTAATTGTCTGTATGAATTGTTGTCATTACTTATTTCCTCTTCCTTTCTTTTCTGAGAACTCTGCAGTATTTTCTTCACCATGTTATAAGATTAACTTGCTATACAGGATGCATAAGCGTGGTAGTCATGGAATGGAAATGAGCATGTGTTGCAACACATCACTTGTGTGTTCTTTCATACAATCAGAAATGACCTAATCAAGATTTACCTATGTTTGGGGTAATGTTATGAGAGAGAGGTTGATGTATACGGTCCCTGAGTGCTTCCACGTGAGGCTGTATGTTCCCCATTAGCTAAACTGCAGCTCGCTGCTGCAGGTGGCTGAACAGTGCTTACAACTTAAATTATTTAGGTCTTAATAAATGAGATGGTATTTGTCATGGAAATGTGTCATTGCTGATTTCAAAAAATATTATTATCTTGATGTCATTCCGACCCACACATGCCTAACTTTGTCCATCTATTTTTTTTTAATCTTGCTTTTTCACCCTAGAGCGACTTTGTCATCCTCCTCATCTGCCATCTTCACTTAATGATAAAAGGAACATCAGGATATTTAGGCCCCAAGAAGCTAAGAAAAATATAGCCCAGGTTCTGCTGCAATAAAGAAATAACAAGGCATAATGTGGAATAGTCTCTGAACACGTTTATCTGGATAGCTACATATGTCAATCAGATTACTGTAATGATTAAAAGAATAAAAATTACAACAATATTCTTTTTTTTAGAATGAATGTGGTAATTTCACTTTTAGATATCTTTTGTATTAATCTAACCAAACAATCAGCAATGAGTTCCTTGTGTTGCTGTGAAACTTGGTCAATTAAACTGTCATAGTACTTGCAGTACACACAGCAGGGACAACACTTTTCTCAGTGACTATGGAGTCTGTTCCCACCAGAGCTTTATCATCCTTGGTAAAATGTGTCTTTCCCTTCTGGGCAGTGCATGTGCTGTCAGGAAGGCGAGGACACACCAGATCAGGAGGTTGCAGTGCCTGCCTGCTGAGACCCCACCCGCAGAACAGCACCCGAGTTGCTTCTGCCCCACAGTTCTCTGAGACAGTAACCCAAATTACCTTAGCACACTGCTTTGAAACTCATGGCAAATATATTATCCATGCAGCAGTCTGTAATCCAGTCTGTATCCACCCTGCTCCCTGTGCCTCGGCCCCTGTGAAAAGAGCACAGGCTGAAAGGGAGCTGGAGCGCTCCCAAACAGTCGCCATGGAGTGAAGCTGCCCCACAGTGCAGATACAGCCGGAGCTGCCGCGCGTTTGGCGTAGATTTGCTTCACCTAACTCCACATTTCAGCTGTTTAAGTTGCAGCAAGTTGTACTTGGATCTTTTAGGAAAACAAAAAGAGTTTACTGGAATTGGAAATAAGCAAGTACTTCTAGGGTACGAGCTGAGAAAGGCTGAGAAAAGCAATTTGGGATGAAATCACTTTCCACTGAGTACAAATTTGGCTGTACGGAAGCTGATGACTAGCTGAGAGCCAGCCAAGTGTTGGACATTGAAGTGTACGCTGCCCTTTGTATGTTACAGTAGAATATTATCAAAGTTGGATAGAATATAACACTATTTATTTATTAGTGCATAAGCTTTAATATATGTGTGGTTGCCCCACATAAGACCTGAGCTTTTCCGTTTGGAACATGATGTCCTCTCACACTGTAGTTGTTTTTGAAGGACAGTAACAAGTTTACAAGACAAGAGTCAAATGATGTGTGTGTAGCTTATATATTGATTCAGATAGTGATTTAAAAAGTCAAGATTTAGTTTTATGAGCACATAATGAAATCCCTAAAATTTCGCACCCTCTTTGTACCCTTTTTGAACTCATTGGTATTTAGCAATTTCAGTTTCCCAGTGTAGCTGACAGAAATTTGGTAATAGCATACATTATGCAGTTCCAACTTGGAAGGATAAAGCTAAATATATTTCAGAAATGAATAGATTATAACATTACATTTTATTATTTACTATTGAAATAGTACAGTGTTATAGGATCTAGAAAGTGAAATAAGCATGGAAAATACCTTACATTGCTTTTTGGGATTCACTGTAATGAAGATAAAAATAAAACCAGAATATATTTCTGTGAAAAAAACAAAACACAATGGATCAACAAACATCACAGCTTTTACTCTCTCTAGGGTTATAAAAAGGACTTCAGCATCTTGAAAACCACTTTCCCTTAGCAGATAACAATTTAAAAGCTAGTAAAGTCCAAACCACCAGAACAACAAAAGCAAAGCAAGGAGACAAAATTCAGCAGTCACTGTCAACCCTTGTGTGCAGATAAAACTGCAGGAAAGAAGCAATACTTGAAAAGTATACTTGATTGATTTGTAAGAACTTTTTTTTGGTCAGGCTTGCAGTTTTTTCAAAGAAACAGCATGTGTCTTTCTCAGGTATTTCTGGGTGCTCTGCTCTGTTGCTGAAGCATTAGCAGACTGACAACAATAAGCCCAGAGTGGATTTAAAAAACTGTTGTTTAAACATCCCCTACTCCTGTACATATTGCTCATTCTGCATGCTGGAAATGGAATACAATTCTCCTTTTCTTGAAAAGTGTGTTCTTAACATAAACTAGATGCCTGCTTTTCTGATTTGGAACATCTAAACTCTCACTTCGTGAACAGTCATGAGTCAAAAAACTGAAGAATATTATTGGCACATTCTGAGTCATATTGCTATTTTAATATCTACACATTACACTTGCACAGATTCTCACAAGAGAATGAATTACCTCCAGATAAAAAAAAGAAAAAGAAAAAAAAAGAAATAAAAAGAAAACAGAAAGAAAAAGAAAAAAGACGTGTTAGAGGTTTTCCTAATCTTCTAACTCAAACTTTATACAAAATCTTTCTGAAAGTGTATTTTCGATTACTAACAGGTTTTCTACAGCCATTAAAACAAATGTGTCTAATGAATTTATAAAGGTTACACAGAATTTCATTTATCTGGATTTACTGTGCTTAGATACCAGGAAAGATCAAGGAATTCATATTGGTTACTTATAATGAGGTAATCAGGCTTTAATGAAAATCAACAGTTATTAGATAATCAGTTCAGCCTGGTGACTATTGGTCTGTTATTGCAAGACAAGAATAATTAAAGGGCACTTAAGGTATGGAAAAAAATGGCAGCCAGAAACTGATGTGCCTATAGAAGTCTCCAAACGACAGACATTTAATAGCCCTTTATATGTTACTATAGCAACACACTTTGATAACTCATCTGCCCGCACCATAGTAAAACAAGGGGCACAGGGCTCCTCCGAAAGTGCAATCTCCTTTAAGCAGATCTATAAGCATTGCAGATGAACAGAACTCTAAACATTCCTCCATGAATATTCATGAACTAAGTTGTTTTTTGTTGCCTGCCTAGTCAGCAGTCACAAAACACATGGTGTGTGTTGGCAGCATCTTGCCTAGGTAGAGGGCTATGGACTGAGGCAATGGCAGGAACCAGGACCTGTGAGGCTGACTGACATTTCCATCTGTAGCGAAGGCTGGTAATTAACAGGAAGGAGTGTGCCTGCAGCATTGCACCATCTGCTAGGGAAACGGCTCAATAAGAAAGGAGCTGGATATCATCTCAGTGGTGGCTCGATCTGGTTCCGACATGAGGCTGGGCATCTGTTAGCTGAGGAGATAGGCTATTAGGAAATTCGACTGGGAATGAACAACATGGAAAGAGCACTCTGACCTAGCCCATAAAAGCATCTCTTCAGAAATGGTGTCTTTTTATCTTACTTACACAAGTCTTCTGAAAATGGTTTGCTGAGGGACCATTATGGATCTGTTTGAAGTAACACAATGGTTTCAAAAATGCTGCTTAATTCCAACATGAAATTCTTGAAATCAGGATACAGCTGTCATCTTTTGACAATAGGGCTAATTTCAGAGTGAGGATATGAGGTTAAATTCCTTCTTCTGTTGTTTGTTTTTTTGGGGGCAGGAAAGAAAATTAACTTTTAACTATTGTATAGTTTAACTCTCAGAACACAGTAAATCTGGGACACTCAAATGGAAAACATACAGAGATGAAAGCATAAAACCTTGCCACGTTTTAAATGCAAGATTGTGCAAAACACAACGGTCTGAAAGAACATCGGAGTGTGTTCTCTGTGTATATATACATTTAGAAATATATATATGTATATAAGTTTCATAATAAACTCCTATTTTTTTCTAGGAATTGAAGTACCTTGTGGTTTGCAGAAAGAGATTTTCAGGGATGTTTTGCACTTCAGGGTGTTAAGATAGGTTAGTGCTTTGTGCTGGGAGATCGATCTATGTACCCAGTTATGTAATTTAAAATATTCAGAATGTAAATAGAATTATTAAAGGCTTTTAAAGCATAATAAATTACAGTGCTCGTGGAAATGACAGTCTGATATTCCTCAGGCATATGCTAATGTACAGATTCAGCAAAATTTGGGGAAATTTCTCTGTTTTTATCCATAGACATTCTTGAAATTCTTTGGGTGAGGAACAAACTTTGAATCCCTTTCCTCTCTTGCCCATAGTGAGAGCAAGCATACCCATGTTCTACATGCAGCCACATGCTCTGTTAACATCATCATTGGCTACATTATACCACTGTGTATGGACGCAAAGCAACCTTGGGCTGTGTTTGTGCACCTATTAAGTGC
This sequence comes from Limosa lapponica baueri, assembly GCA_002844005.1. Lineage (NCBI taxonomy): Eukaryota > Metazoa > Chordata > Aves > Charadriiformes > Scolopacidae > Limosa > Limosa lapponica. Next base: position 1,221,029 of record KZ505688.1, on the reverse strand, counting down.
TCAGACACCTAATGAGCTGGTATAACTCAGCAAGTTGAACAGCGACAACCGTCAATATGTGTTTTATTTTCTATATATGGCAAACGTGGCACAATGTGATTTAGTGCAACTCTCACTGGCTGCAGGATGAAGGAACTCCAATCTCACTGCATTTGCAGACTCTGAGCGCACGTACGAGTTCTACAGCTGCTGTTTGCTTAGGCTGTGGTGACTTGGTTGTACTTCAGAGTCATAAGGGTGACTTTAGTCATCTGTGTGAGTTTTCCAGGCTTTGTCTACAGTCAGTGAACAGAGGTAACACTCCCAATAGACAATTCTGGTGTTTCAAGGGGTTGATGTGACTAACATGTCAATCTTAAGCCTGACACCTACCTTTTGAATCCCTATCCTAATTGTCATTCCCTTCCTACAGAGTTCACAGAAATGTTAACATGCACAAATAGGTGCTGGGAAAATGAGCTCACATCAAGAACCCAGGCAAATAAACTGAATATCCAGCAGACATCATCTACTTCTTATTATGGGAGCTTAGAATGTGGAAAAGAAAGGTGGTACATCTCAGCAAGTGACAGAGGTGTTCTGATCATTGGACAGAAGTTTCTGACAAAAAAGAACAAAGTTTGACTTAAATACATTTTATATTTTGTTGTTACTGTTTTCTTTTTTTCTGTTTCTCTCCATAGATTATAAGCTATTCTCTTTGCAAAAGTAATTTTTTATTGTTTTCCGGAAACGCTGATGAATATTTGGCTTTTCCCCATAATAGGAACCGACTTGCCCCTCACAGAGGTTATACAGCTGTATTTATATTTCAACTCCATCCCTTTCAAGGGGAAACAGAAACCCTGCAGGGTCTACTCTCCTAGGGACTCAGAAACCAGTCGTAATACATTTTTAATAAAATATATTAGCACTATATATATCTTTGTCAAATTGTGTCATGTGAAAGACTGGGAGTCCACAGCCTAGGAAGTGAATATGGTCAGGACAGGCAGGCTTTCTGCTACTGTTTCTGTCAATACCTTTTACAGAGAGCCGTGCAAATTAGAGTGCTCCTGAGTTACTCTCCTCTTACAGAGCTCCCTACTCACAAAACTATGTGATGATGTCCTTATAGTAAAAATCAACAGGCAACCGGAAAAACAATTTCTGTGAACTCAGGGACTAATCAAGCAGGAATCACCATTGTCTGTCCTCAGCAATTGAGGACCGACAATTGAAGGCTGACCTACAGCAAGTAAAATGGGAAAACGTTTTTTTTTTTTTCTGGTTTCCCAAATATCTATTTTCTTGACAGCGGGTTCCTCACTATTCAATCAAGGGCAATATGTCTTCAGTCAACAATTTTCCCTTTTTTTCTTTTCTTTGTGTGCGTGTGTATGTGTATAACACTGTTCTTAAAGCTCTTTGCAGCTGGTTGTCATCTGAATGACTGCCAATAGCCTCCGAGAGCACTACCCCCTCCTGAACGCATCGTTTGGCTCCCTGAGATTATTTACTAGTGAAAGCTCTGCATGCATGGAGTCAGTCAGATACGACTCTCGGAGGAAAGAGCTGGGTGCGGTTGTGGCATTTTGGGAAATGAGTTAGGAGAGGAGACAGAAATGCTGTTTGGCGAGTGAGAGGATATGTCCTGCTGTTGTCTGAAGCCATGTGCCAAGGCAGGGCAGCCCAAGAAGGCCCAGAGGAAAATGAATTTCTGATCAGCAGAGTCCTAAGACAACGGGTAGTTTAACTAAAACACGGCATAGCCTTTCGGGCCGAGGATTTTCTTTGAGATGGGGGAGTTGAGAGAATGGTGGTAGGGGAAAGGGACTGATGCAAATCCTTTTGAAATCCACAGAAGGGTTAATTGATTTCAGTGGGCTTTCTCCAAGGCCTGAAATGTTTACCTCGCAGTGAAAATTATTTTAAATATACAGCTGTAATTGTTTAGTTTGATATTAATTGAGAGTAAGTGGATTCAATCCCAGAAGATTTCAGCAATGTGCTAAGTAAGAATTCATTTAGGGATCATTTCTCAGAGCCTGAGATTCAACTCTGAGCTATTAAGCCCCCCCCCACACTCACACACACACAGTCCCAGTATCCAGTTCCTGTCTGCAAACATGGGGCCTTACTCTGTCCACTCAGATGAACCCAAAACTTGTGGGTCTTGACATCCCCTTTAGTGTTAAGCTTGAAAACATTCTCCAAGGGAAAGGTTCAGAGGCAACTTTGGAAGTCCAGAATGCCAATTTGCACTTCCCTGAAGTGAAATAGGAGCCAGCAAATTGCAGCAGCCAGTAGTGCAGCGAGTTGATACAAAAGATGAAAAATAAATATTGTTATTCATTATTTGAATTACATTTGCATGTACAATCCTTTCAAACTTATCCAAGGATGCTGAGTCAACAAATAAAACACTACAGTTCAGAACAAATGAGATTTTTGCTGCCTTATTAGCTCTACGGGAAAATATGAAGAACTGGGGCTGTTATCAGATAGCACTTGAAAGATAGCAACGCCAGCTGCGCTGCCTGAAAGGGTTAAACCGTTCTGCTTACCCAGTATCCCAGCCTTGTTTTTACAAACACTTCCAGTGTTTTGATGAGTTGAACCCAAAGAAAGGGATGGCAGGAAACTTTGGGCAATACAGATTCGAACCCAACCTGAAGAGTCCTGGAAAAAAGACTTAGGCATGATTTCTCCCAGGTTTCAACTGCGCAGACAATAGGACAGGCACACATCCAAGGTTGGGGGCGCTTTTCTTCAGACTCGAAAGTCTAAATTCTTCTGAGCTTAATAGAACCTTCTGATCTCTCCTTCAAAAAGCCCGGGTGCAGTTTGGCAGGGCGACATGAGCGCTGGGCTCTGCCGGAGAGGGGAGCCGGGGGGCGGAGGCGGGGGGCATGGGGAGGAGGGCGAAAAGCAGCGTAACAGGATGCTGGGATGCATTGGCAGAGCTGCGTGGGGAGAGTTTGCACGGCACCTGCCTGCACGATAGCTGGCTCTAGCCAGTGTCATTAGCCACTCATTTCATAAGCATTAAACTCAGCCATAAAATTATAAATAAAATGAAACGGAAAAAAAAAAGAAAAGAAAGAAGCAGCAAACCGTAACGTAACAGAACAGCGAAGGAAAAGGGATGGTATTGTGCAAAACTTTAAAATACTTCAACTTCAGCGTTGAAGTCCGTCCCTGGCAGATACAGAGAAACAGTTTGTGTGCATAAAGGCACTTGACTGTACAGAGAAGATATCCGTATATGTACAAAGTTTCCAGTGCTACAGAAGATGAAAAGGGGAGGAAATAAAAGCTGAAGGTTTACTGTATAGCGGGGACAAAAAATGCTCAAAGGCCACAGCATTTAGAACATGTTGAAGTCAGTGTGATTCTTAATATTCTTCATAATGAAGAAGAGAGGTTTTTTTTTTCTTTTTTTTTTTTTTTTTTTGGCTTGCCTCAGTCATACTACTAATTATTTAGTGGTCTTTCAAACCTTTTGTAATCTCGACTTGAGAAAGCACTGAAAGATATTAATTCTTAGCCATGTGTCTCATAAATGAAGGCCATTCTGCTATACTTAATGACAAGGCTGAGGCAGCAAGATGTCATTTGCTTTTTTCTCGGTTTTTAAATTGCTTTCTAAATGAACTACAGCTGTGAGGGCCAGGTGCTGTGATCCCTTTAGAAAGATCAGGAAATGATGAAATCCAAAATTTCAAAGTGTGATGGATGTCAGCTCCCGATTTGGTGTGTGTGTGAGGTCACCCCCATGCACCTGGTGCTATCTCCACAGCAGAATCACTTTACTGTGGAAAAAAAAAATAGATGCACATGTCGAGTGCAAGAGTAACAATATGAGATGCAGTTTATAATTATCCCTTTGTTTTCTCCTCATCGAGATGGAAATGACGGATATACAGTGTGTGTGCTTCTTGTTCTAGGTGCTGTGGAGTATATTAAAGCAAGTTTTTAGTTAAAATAACCAACGTGGCTGGGTAGTGAGCAGCCACCACACAGGGAATGCGACATTAGAAAAATAAGAGCTCACTGACTAACTTTACTTAATTAGAAATTGTAGCTGCAAGGTCAAGATCTCTATTAGCTAAAATTTATTTTACAGAATGTGGCTTGGAAGGTGACTGAGGTACACTAGAGCAAACAGTGCTTTTGTTGCAGTTACTCGAGGCTTTTTATCTGACTGCAATAATTCAAGAAGATTGACTGAAGCTTTTTAAAACTCACTGTTAAAATATCATTACTGTCTTTATCAATGATACAGCTTAAACATAGAAAATCAGCACACAGTCTCAGCAAGAGGGGCACCTTCTCAGGGAAATGCACATAAAACACAGACACTGAAAGCTGGAGTCCTTCTCTCCAATACCAGCATTTGACAAGTCGCTGTGTTGCAACGGCTGCTGCAGATTCTGGGGTATTTGTGGACATTGCCAACTGCTTCCCCCATTGTGCTTCTCCTTGTGCATTGGCCAAATTTCTCCTTTGAACCAGCACAGAGACTTATCCACTCTGGCAAGCCACCAAAACCATCAAGTCCACAAAACACAAGATATGTCAAATTCAGCCTCTGGACTGTCCAACTGCAGCACAAATGAAACCATTCAGAGGCAGTATTCTCTGCTGTGTAAGGATACATGTCATCTTCTGCTGAGTTTTAGTAGCAGACAAGTCAAAAATAAAACAGCTCCACCCCAAGTTTTCCAGGCACTGTTTTTTTTTTTTTTGTTTGTTTTTTTTTTTAGTGGATTAATCTTTTTTGAAAAATGCATAGTTTAATAGTTTAATAGTCTTTTTTGAAAAATGCATAGTTTAACATTAAACACATCTAGGTGCTGGACTTCATTAAGAGCTCCTGAGCTCAGTTCTCAAAGCTCCTGCACTGTCAAGCTGGATTAGAAACTTTTTGTGAGCAGGATTTTTCCTCCCAGTACATTGTCATTCTTCCATAAAGCAGAGTCAAAGCAATATGCAGAAATGTGAATAAAAAATTAAATTACTGAACGTAGCTGGAAACTTCAGAATAGGGCCACCAGATCTTCACAATGAATGACTGGGATGTTTGCTTCAAAAAACGTTGTTTTTATTACCTGTGGTGAAAATTCTTAGTTTGCTGGGAATTTTTCTACATGGATTAGAGTAGCATCATAACTTGTTGAAGAACTGTCTACAAAACTGCCAACCCAGACAAACAGTTTTATGATTCTTCTAATCTAGTTACTTCTTGTCTGCATTTTGAAAAGAGGAAAAGTTTTGAAATATCTACCTTAGAGTCACGTATTGGGTAAATGATGCTTGCATTTTATTTGTTGAGAAAGCACAACACTCTAAATTTGCCTAATCCCATAAATTTTATGGGTTGTCATTATCAAAAGAAATTCGCATCACCTATCTACTCACAGATTTCCAAGTGATCCATTACCATGAATGAAGAACTATCAGGAGATCTTCAATCTGAAGGACAGAGAAAGGATTGTTCCTAAGTAAGAAGCAGTGAGTTATGGGTACAAATATGTCTAAATTCCTCATATAGAAGTTAAAAAATTATGATTTTTATGAATCCACAAAAGGCTTAGACCCAGACTAGCTTCAAGACTTTCAGATTTACAGAGAACATTTGGCCATTGAGGTGGATGACAGGCCTTGACCTAAGAGATGCCTGCTTGATTTGGGAGAAAGTTTTCTTTGAGCCTTTCCCTCAACTTGGTATTTGGACCGAAGATACAAAGAGTGTATGAGGCTTTATGTCAGATCCGTTCAACTATAGTATCAACCAGCTGATTTTTTTCAGGCAGTCGGCTCCAGAAAATGGGATCCTTTACTTAGATCCATACTCTAATAAGAGGATCCCATTGTCTCATTTCATGGCAAAGTACGCTATGCATAGGAATGGCTGAACAGGGTCCCGTACATTCAACAGTGGTCATAAATAAATGAGAAAAATAATACAAAAAATTCGAGCATATTTCCCTTAAAATTTTTCATAATAAATTTTGTGCAGAGGACTCTTTGGCCATTGCTAATGAAGATAGCATTATCAAAGTATTGGCAGGTTCTGGACTGCAGTCCACTAGGTTCTGATCTTTACAAAGTCTTTAGAAAGAAAAAACAAGAACAGGCAGAAATAGACGCTAAACTAAACAAAAAATGGATTGAGATGCTCCTGGGTTATGGGGCTGTCAGTGTTACAAAACTAATTCCTCTGAAGCTCAGTTTTGGAAATGTCTTTTTATCCGTATCAAAATCTATATCAAAACGCCAGATTTCATGTGTCTGAAATCCAGATTCAAAGTCTGTGGTTTGAACCCATTTCTGTCTTTCTGTTGGTTCAGTTTGCGGGAGACTTTGTGAGAAATTAAACTCACAGATACCTTGTGTAATGATAAACTAATTAAAAATTAAAAAAAGGAAAAAGAAACTTAAACTGCACCACCCTTCAGTCAATTGTTAACCCCTAGGGAGCTTCTAATTTTTCCAACACAGCTGCAATAAAACAGCTTTATCCATCCTCATGCTTCTATTCTTTAATGGCTTTATAGTAGTTAAAATGAGTTGAATTGGTAATGGTAAAAAATTCTTTAAAATTACCTGTTTTAAATAGTTCCAGGTATTTACTTCACATTGTTAGAATATTTTTGTCATATTCAGTTGTAATACAACTTGATCTAGTAGGAAAGCAGGGGGAGAGGAGCCTTTTGTAGACAGGTTTGAATATATGGTTCCATGGATCAGCTATTTGTTAATTTTATGCAGGCTGTCTCCAGTTTCTGCATCTCACAGTTTGGGCACAACAGGAGGTGACACTGTTAACTGTTACTCTTTTCACTTACTTTTTTTCCCCTAGCTGAACATAAACATATCATTACACAGTTACACTACACTATATTTAGAGTTGATTTTTAACTATCTATTAGATAAAAAGACTAGAGCTGAGCTAAAATACCTGGAATGAACTGGGAAGGTCTAACAGAATGGCACTACCCACAGAAATTCTGGTGTGAGTAAGGTATTTCAACACTGTGATGATGCTATCTATTTCATTTGCTACTGAGACTTCTCTGATGTGACTGGACAAACCAAGTCTGCGTGGTGTGGTGAGTGGTGTGGCTGTCAGTAATTTGTGTTGTCCAGGTACAAATAGTACGGGACCACTGCTGTGGGCTCCCTACATGGGAAAGGAGCTTAGGCATCAACACTAAGTCCCTCAGAGTCTTTTTCCCCCCCGCCGAGGGCAAGGACTATGTCTAAATTGTGAAATCTGGGAATGTTTCCTAAATTTGACTTGGCATCCTGGCAGCATCAGAAGGGCACCTGGGTCTGCTTCTTGCATATCTCTCTCCAATATCTGGCTCCTTTCTGTGAAAACACAGGTCTCAGGCCAGGAAGGAAGCATTAGATATTCCAGTAGATCCCTCATCTTGGATATTCATGAGATGAGACTCAGGAGCACACTGTGGAGCACATTGGTTCCACTGCATAACTCAACCTGCATGCCTAAATCTCTGCCAATGTGTGTACACATAACCATTAAAATCTTGATGAGATTAAGTTATTGCCACTGTAACCTTGTCAAAAGGCTGGCCAGACATTGTATCCCACAGACCAGAAGCACCCTGAACACTGAAATTTCCTCACAGCATCTTTACCTGCTGGGACCACAGGAAAAGGCATGCAGAAGATGTGTCCACCCAGCCCCCATTTGATGAGCAAGTTAAGGAATTCACCTAAAAAGTGAAATCTTTTTTTCATATCACATCTGAACATGATCTGAAGCACAGATTCAAGTGTCAGTCATCAACATCTGAGCTGTGTATTTATGAACCAGACTGGCAAATTCTTCACATGGATCTCTATCTTTGTCTCCTCCAGGAACTGTTCTGCTTTGTAAAATGATAAGATACACTGAACTTGAGACCTGAACCCGTCCACATACCAAATCAGTGCTGTAACTGCTGGTATAAAGATCTTTTCTGTTCTGGGTTGGCTTTTTTTTTTTTTTTTTTCATGAGAAAAAGGTGTACCTGGCTAAGGCATCTAGTGGAATGGCTGAAAGTGTTAAAATACATTCCATGTGTTCAAACCACTCTCTATGCTCTTCCACATTTGGATACAATATTTATAATAAGGAACATACATATACCACTTAAAAATGTAGCATTTGCCAGCAGTTCCCATATATCTAAGAATACTGTACTTTTCCTCGTATTCTGAATAAGTATTACAAACTCACCATCCTTAGGTGATAGCTGGTAAGTGACTGATTATTCAGTGACTTCTCCTTGATTGCTATTCTTTGTTTATCCTTAGGGAAAGGAAAACAACTTTTTAATACACTTAGCAAATTTATTTTGTTGGTGGCCTGTTTCTTACAGTGCAGAGGTTTTCTACATAAAACCTGACAGCTACAAATGACTACATAGACCAAAGTAATCTCTAAAGTAATTGTATTAATTCAAATGAGGTCAGCTGAAGTATAAATTGGACTCTGTGATGCTTCAGTAATGTAGCTGACTAGTACAAAAGACGAGTCAACCACCCAAGATTGAACATCTTTCTCTGAGAAACAGACTTAATGGGGGAGCACCTGTACTGGTGGTAACTGTTCTGCTTATGTATCTGAGCTGTTTCATACTGTTTTCTGCATATTCAATCTTAAATACACCCTGGAAAGGAAGTGCTACAAACATTGCCTGTCTTAGACATCTGTGCTCCACTCAGAGTTAAAGTATCTGAGCATCCTTACATTGAGCCTTGGGTACCCTAAGAAAAAAAGAAATGCAGGCATTTCCTTCTTACACATAGAAAACAAGGTGCCTATTTTTAAAGATGAGTTGAAGAATTTTTCCGCTGCTAGAAATGAACATCAGGTTTCAAGCCATTACTGGCATTTTAATTCTAATGTTGGGTGCTGCTTTGCCTGTGCACTGCCTTGAGTGGGTTGTGCTGTCCCCATTCTAGCATAATAATGAGTGAAATATATCTCTGACCTGGATGAGGGAACTGATCTGGCTTTAAAAAAGCCCCCTCAAAATTTCTGTTATGGCATTGTTGTTTTTTGAAGCCAGAACTCTTCCCTGATTTGGCACAGCATGAGCTGCAAACGAGCTGACATGGCCGAAGGATGGGTCTATGGTGCACAGGGAAGGTTGGTGTACCCTGAGCCCAAGCTGCTGATGCAAACAACGTATCATCAAGCCATTGCCTTATCTTTGTATGAGAAGAAAAGGATGGATGGATGGATGGATGGATGGATGGATGGATGGATGGGAAGAAATGGATTAACAGATTACGGATTCTCTTATCTTATACTGGAAAGGAAATCAGTACTCTTAAGGATATATGATCTTCAGACCATTTTGCTTCTTATTTCCCACTTTTCTGTAATCAAAGCCATGGAAAACTCTTGAAAGAAAAAATATTTGTATCAGATTAAGCTGGCTTAAAGGATGGACATGTAAGTGGAAAGGTATTGAACCATTAGATCTGACTATACCCAGTCAGGACACCCCACTACTACCCTGAGAGGAGACCTGTTTTACATTTAATGTCTTCAGCGTAGAGCTAGTTGGTTCCCATTAATGGTGAGGACTCTCAGACAACGGACTGCAGATACAAACCTAAACCATCAAATTTTCCGTGTAATAGTTGCAGCTCACATGGGTAGCAGATTTCAGTAGTCAAGGTAAAATGTCTAGTCTGTGTTTTATTAATTACTGGAGCAAAACCACAAACTTTGAAAGTATTACTCAGTGTATTCCTACTACGAATGTTGGAATGTCACTTCTTTCATGTCCAAGCAATGCCAGGAAAGGAGAATTCTCCTTCTGAAAGAAGACATCTTCAGAGAATATACATCTGATTTGCAGAACACTGTCGCAGGATCAGAAAGTTTGGTAAGAAACAGTAACATGTTTCATTTCATATTGGCACAGAAACATTGCTGAGAAGAGAATGGGAGGTGTATCCTGTGGTGCATTGGCATAAAATCTGTTATCCTGCAGGATCCTATGATAATGTCACACTATGAACAGAGATAGTAGGATCCATAGATATAGCAATAATTGAGGTCTGGCTTCAGTTTCTGAGCCTGGATTTCTTTAAATGTCTCATAATTTTTTGGAAGTAAGAAAGAACCTTGCAGGAGAAGGGGAAGTGTAAGATTTATCAGCTCTGGTTTCAAGTAAACAAGTGAGTTTAGTCATCCTGAATACTTTAGTATCAGCAGGAGCTCTATTGTTTCCCATCACAAATTTTGGAAGCACCACCTCTAGAAACTTTGAAGAGTCACTTGTGACTTTTGTGTGCTGAAGCAACTGTACAACTTTGCTACCAAAATTATTTGCTCTTTATCTCCCACCTCCAAGAACGCTAGTGTCATTTCTGCCTCATGTCCACATATTGAAGGTTGTGTGTATCCCCATGAAATGCAACAGCAAATAATAAGCAGAATTCAGTGTTAGAAAAGTTATGACAGAATCCACAGTGGAGACACCATGTTGCAGGACAAAAAAACCTATTATGAATATGCATGATTCATCATTCAACCATCTTTCTCTTTAACAATTATGCCACTATGGAAAAAACTCCAAAAACATAACCCCAACTTGCTAGCTAAAAAAGTCTGAAGTACTATAGTTGTTATTGTAGTTGCCATGGCATGTAAAGTGTTGAAACTTCCTGGTCACTGATTGTCTTCTTTATAATGGAGTTTTGAAATGGAGTTAGGTATGGTATAAAAAAAATCTATGGCCACTCAAGCAGGGCTGGAAGTCTCCTGTTTCAGGCTACAGTGGGAGAAAACTTGCCACAAGAAGCGCTGATTGGAACTCTGTGAAGTCTCTGCTTCAGTGCCTCCTGAAACAGTCAAAAGCTGTCCATGAATTCAGAGGGGAGCACAAAATGGGTAAAGGCACTCGCCAGCAGCAACAGACTTTGGAATTTAATATGGGATTGTTCTCTTCTCCCACTTTTCTAAAAGAAGTCTTGGAATCTGTGTTAATTGCCTTAAAACCCTACTGTCTCGGGGTATAGAAAGAAGAGCGGGAACCAAATGGTAGAGGACTGGCAGTCCCTGTATGCTTTCTGGCTGACTGGAGAGTTCAGAAGCAATGAAATACATATCAGTATGAACAGTCAAATCATCACATGCTAACAGCCTTGGAACACAGCAAGACTGTCTTCATGGGTTTTGTCACCAAAGAGGAGTTCATACTGGGCATTTGATGCTCAAAAAAAACACTCAGAAGGCTGATTTGAAGGATGGTATTTTATTAAATGAATAAGCAGACAACTCAATCCAAAATCTGTGCTCCATTCTGCTGACCCTGAAGAAATCACGGAGAAGCCCTTCCCAAATCCCTAAGCTTTGCTGTGTGACTCCAGTACCTTGCAGCACACAGTAGAGGTAGGCATGACTTGATAAGAAAACAAGCTTTAAACAGAAACCAAATTATTCTAGGATGCGTCTGAGACTGGGATGTGGTTACGAGCTGTCTCAATCCCCAACCCGAGAAGGGTATGCAAATATGTGCATAGATATCCTATACGGGAAAACTTCTGAACTGCCATTAATGGCTCTTCCATTTTAGCAAATCATCTAACAGTTGCCCACTCTTTGGAGCTTATAATCCTTTGCATCAGGAAATGGCAAAACCAAACTTGTGCAAATGAAAATAACGGGTACCTGAGTACAGGAAGATATCAGAGACAAGAGAGAAAGACAGAGCACGATAACTTATTTACATGGTTGCGGTTTTTTCTCATTTTTATATGACGTACTTCAGGTAGGTTACTGTCACTTGCTATGAATATATAAGGAAATTGCTGTTCTAAAAGCTGAATGCTAGCCCAGTGGAAAAAAAAAGGTCAAAAAATCAAAAAGTGAGGATTTGCCGTCTCAGAGGTGCTTTTTTATGGCTGTACAGGTGGATTGTGCTTTTTATAGTACTCTTCTGCACAAGACTGAAAGTTCTTACCAGATCTGTAAATCTGATAATAAAATGTCTATTCAGTATGCATTGAGAAATATATAATATGTTGCAACTTTAAATATACATTTTTGTATATACAATAAAAATAGCCTTTTATACTTCGACACACTTTTTTTTTTTTTTTGACCTGGTTACTTTACTTTCTAAATGGTTCTTTTATTTTTTCAGAAATGAGGAAAATTCAGAAAAATATACCAATTTAAAATCTGGAAGACCAAATTCACTTATCATTATAGAAAATAGCAATCGGCTCAACTGAACAAAAATAACTCAGGCAGTTAGCTCTCACCAGCTTGCACACTCTACTGATATATTCCGTTTACTACTTTATATCCATCTGCCAAACCCACCTGGGTTTCAGATGGGGCATTTGCTAGCTCTGTTAATGATAAGCTTCACTCTATTCCCTATGCCATCCCCTCAACACTTTCGGGGGAAAAAAAAAAAAAAAAGAAAAAAATTATACATTATATTGTGTCATGGTGTGTTAATCTAAACGCTACATTAAGTGGAGAGAATATTCAGAAATATGTCAGAGTGTTTCCTTCTCATTATGACCCCCACAATGAGTCAGGTAGAAGTCATATAATCTACAGTCAAAAGCCAAAAATAGATGGGTTCTGTGTAAGGCAGAATCATATTTGTTTTATGAGATACCTTTAACAATGAGGTTATCTCTAAGCACTTACAGAAATACTGAAAATGTTACTATTTTAGTGGCCCAGTTGTAGAAATAATTAAGGCCTGATGGAACTGGAAATAATAACTAACAGTCATAGGCTCCTTTGTGGGGCTTACAGGGTGCTGCAGGTTTGCGCAGAGGTGACAGAGATGTGTCCCTCAGGACAAGTGACGTGTCCCTCTCAGGATCTCACAATGTGAAGGACTTCCTTGTCCTCACCTTTCTCCAAGGCCCTGGTGAACAGGAGTCTTCACCCAAGTAGGTGGTCTTCTCACTGTGGCCTGTTGTGTCTCCTGTTTTTTTGCAGGAACTTGGTGAGTTTCTGATACTCCTATCATGAGGTCCAGTAGGACAATCATACCAGTGGCATGGCACTACCTTCAGGACCCAGATAAAGCAAGGAACCGATCAGCTACTTGGTCATTGCTACAGAAACATAGACAATAAAGTATCATTTTGTTTAAGAGGAACCTTGCTTAGTACTAGAAAAAACCTTCCTTGCTTTTTGAACACAGCAATATAAGGGCTGTATTGCCTCCCTGGGGAAAAATACATCTCCTGAAAACTCCAGCACTGACCAGGAGATAACGAGTCAGTCTAATGACAGCAGGGTAATAACTAATGGTTTAAAAAGGTCATCCCCATTGTGTGTTTTCATGTATTACTGAACATTATGGGTGATCCTGTTTTGAGAAATAAGATTGCATCAATCCTTCTGGATGCAACCTCCAAGAGGTTGTCCCCTTCTTAAGGCAAAGGTGGCTTTTTGTCAGGCATCAGTGACTGAAGTATGTTTTAACCTTGTTAGCCTCAGTCCTTCACCTAATAGTAGCTAGCAGACAGACTTCCTTCACAAACTCAGGGGCTGAAAGGGGATTATTTTTAGACATAATCAAGTAATTGACCTTCAGCCTTTTTACTTTGCATTTTGACATTGACCTGAGCAATAAGTAGTTCTAGAAACCACTTCTGTGTTAGACAAAGGGTGAAAGAAAGCAATGGTATTTTAACTAGATCCCCAAATGAGTCACAGTGCATAAGAGATGTCTCTATCAGCTGAAGATGAGCCGTATCTGCTGCAAACTTCTCCATCAGAGCTAATTTTCCAGTCTCCCTGGAGAAGATCAGTTGTATATGCGTCTCTCTCCAGGCACCTGCACAGGATGTGGGCACACTCAAGGACAGGAAGGCTTTCTGTTCCCCAAATATGCAGGTGTGTGCAACGTCAAGCGTCAGCTCCACATTTTCAGGATCATTTCATAATGCACACACAGTGCAGTTTTGCTGGATGTCAGCAGTCTGAAACTGTTTCCCCACTGACAGAGTTGTGGGAAATACAAAAGTCTATGAGCAACTCTGACGGATAGTTACTCTGCAGCTCTTCCAAGAAAGGGGATTTTTGTGTTCTGGGCTGCATTGTCCAAACCACAGCCATGAAGCATCCTGCAAAGAAGGGCAGGTTTGGTGAGAAAACTGTATATTGCACTTAAATGTGGCTGAGGAAGGAGTTATTTTTATTTCATCTACAGAAACATGAGCCAAATAATGAGAAGTAAGGCACAGTTGATGGCTCATCATTTTCCAGGTCATCGCTTATTTTGGTATTTATTTCATAGGATAATTGTGGACTTCCCTCCATGAGCAAAATGAATTGAGCAGCAGAGAGAAGTAAGATCAGGTTAAAACTAAAATAAAGAGAAGCAAGCAAAACAGTGAAAAATAAGAAGCGGAGAAGCTAAGCATATTTAAAGTCATAAGCAATTAGTATTTATAAGATACAATAAAACAGAAGTAAGGTTTTTGCCATGTAATATTTATGTGGTTCTATGTAATTGCTTCTAAGCTTGATGGTAATGTTTGGGGTCTACTTCTTTTCTTAATCCTGAAGAAATGAAATTTCATCCTCCCCAATAGCTCATTTACAATCTTCTGTATGTTAGGACCCTTAAGTAAATATAGCTGTATATTATAAAAATAATGCATTTAGAAGCAAATTATCATGCTATTTAGACAGTCATTTATTGCTACATTTATGCTGCTTCTATATTTGTTTACTTATATCTTAATTATGTAAGGCAGGGGTGGCCTAATCCTAGCAACAATGAGGGCCAGATGGAGATTTTTGGGCCCTCCAAACGAGCATGTGACATTCCTCCCCTCACAGCTGCAGCCTGACACAGACATTTGGCTGGTGTTGCTGCTGCCAGAGAAAGGAGATGTTTTCAAGGAGGTGAGGGAAAGTGCCCACGCTCCCTCCCACAGGTGACATTGGCAGCTTTGCTCCATGTGTGGAGTGTGTCAGGAGCAGGAGATGGCTTTCAGCTGTTTGCTCTGCTTTTGATGCATGAATGGCTACTCCTCCTCTCTTCCAGGGGAAATACTCTGCCCTGGATGTTCAGTGGGCCACCATCTGAGGCAGAAACACCAGAAGTCCTTCCTAAAAATATCCTATTAGAAGACTGTGACCTGAGTCAATTGTGTTGAGAGATTTCTTGAAAGTGAGGAAGCTCTCTCAAAACAGAGCAAAGCAACCCAGAACAGCGGGTGTAAAATACCAGATTTAAATAATACCTATGCTTATGCGTCAGGAAATCAGTTCTCATCCATGAAGGTATAACATGGCAAAGCTGTGATATGCTACTGATGTTTTAATATACGAATTTTCAACACAAACCTCCCATATTTATTCAGGTTTTAATACTACATTTGAAGAAGATGCTTTATGTAGAGGAAAAAAGACAAAATATTCCAAATTATATGATCCTTTTCCTGGCTCAACAAGTCCACTTTCTCCTAACAATGGGGAGAAAAGAGTGAGCAGAAGTTTTCAGAGATGCTTAGGCTTTAAGTCCATACTTGAAGAAAAGACTACTTTTGATATACCATTGATGTATTTTGATATGTATTTATGGTATAGCTTGATCTCCCTGATTGTAATTGGTGATGAGAGTAAAACCAGATGAAGGCTTCCAGATATATCTCTATCCAAAATACTTTGGAAATACCTACCTTCAGTGCAAAACAACCCATTCTGAAGTCCTGAAAAGGTTCTTCCGCATCATTTCACATCCCTGACAGGTGACTCATCTCTGGCAGAGATTATTCAGTACTACCTAGAAAAAGGTAGAATTTTATCAGAGGAAGGGGAATCATCCCAGTTTTACCTTCAGTTTGGCAGTGAAATTATAACAACCATAAATCTCTCCCAGCTGTCCCTGAAATCTCCCCTTCAGCACACCACTGTAGGGAAGGCAACAAGTTCTGCAGCAATCAATCCCCTTTATATCTCTCCACAGACACATAGGCATCATACTGGAGCTCAAACTATGTTGCTGGCTGAAAAAGATAATTGGTAAATCAAATACCAAAAGAAATCACTCAAATACTATCCACCACTCTCATTTAAACAAGGAAGATATTGCTGAAATGCTTTGTTCACCTTTTAACCCATGCATATATATAACCCATCAGTTTCTTAATCTTCCTAACCTCTTTCCACCACAGATATTCACTCCTGTGGGTACCATCTCCCTCATTGCATGACCCATAAATTGCCTCCCTGTACTTCCTTTTTGTCTGTGGTCCTCTATATGGTCTTCTTCCCATGTGTCCTCTATTCAGAGTGTGCTTACCTCAGGCATTGGACAGCATCATTTGCACGGTCGTTACTTCCTTGCTCTGTGAATGCTGTTTCTGATTCCTATGGTACGGTATGGTATGGTACTTTCTGGACGGAATGGATCTCTGGCTGTCAGTGATCAAAGCTGTCAGTTGCTGTTTATTTCCTCACCTCCTCAATTTGGCTCCTGGGAGGATGTTTCAACAGACGTTTTAGAGAGACAGAAAAAACCAATATCCTATTAAACTAATGACCCTTGGCTATGCTATCTACAAATGAATGCAGGCACAGACAATCACCCAGTTTTCTACTGAGGGTCTGTGCACAATGTTCTTATGTGTATTTTCCATCTATAAAATGAGGGTATAGAACTTCAAGAAAAAAATGTATTATTTCCATTTAACAGTAATTATTCCAATGTAACTATGGCACTCCACTAATTGCTTTCTGGTTATTAAGAATATTAATAAAGTTCATGTTCAGATTTTCTGGTAGAGAGCACTGCTGGCTCTTCTGTTTATTCTTTTCAGAGGGCTTCTGTAAAGAATGTCTGAAGCCTTTTTATTACAGTTGCTTTTTTAAAAAATCAAAAGTCTGCGATAAATTTGTTATGACTAGCTATTAGCAAACAAGATTTTCTATTCAGAGAAGCAATGGCCTTTTTCTTTAGGGAAACATAGCTATAATGTGTCACAGATTCAACTGTATCTTCGTGTCCTACAATCACCGCACTAATCACAAATATTCCTGGTATTTGTACCAACAAATGGTTTCTCCACTATTGACCTGCTATTTAATAGGTTATATTTAGTACACATGCATTAAACACATCTTCTGGGATGAAGTCTTTAAAGGATGTATTTTACTTTACTGATTGAAGGATGGTGGAGACCATGATTGAGAAAAAAACAGTGGAGAGGGCTTGTGGGAGTTGGAAACAGAAAGATGAAGAGCTTTGTTTCATCCACATTGAACTGAATAGATGAGTAAGAATACACAAAGAGCTGCTCGGGATGAGGTTTTAGTGTGAACAGGACTGTGGTCTAAGCAGATCTTTGCATAGAAACAGCTGTTGAACGTGTATTTGAATTAGCTGGTGAGGTGAGGTGAGGTGAGGTGAGGTGAGGTGAGGTGAGGTGAGGTGAGGTGAGGTGAGAAAGGAAGGAACCTATAATGGTTTGCTGTCCTTTACAGGGGGACAAAGGTGGCTGCCATGGAGGTGGGACTCTAGAGGAAAAAAAGGTAATATAAGACAAATAAAAAGTTTAAGAGGAGGAATATAAGAAATTAAGTCATGGATGCCAAGTGATGGTAAGATTTTGCTAGAGAGTATTATCAGGTAAGAGAAAGGTAAGGGCTGACATCAGGTCAGAGTCCAGGTGAAGATGAAATATTCTAGTGGAGTTCTGGCTAAAAGGTCAAAAATATTAGAAACTTTGTTAAGAGAAGATCCCGTAGAGTGCAGAAATCCAGGGTGGGGAGAGAGGAGAAAGGGAGCTGGAGATTAAAAAACATAGTGAGAACAAATCTTCACAATTAATGTTAAGAATATATTCTGCAATTTAAAAAACAAAGACGACAGTGAGAATAACAGTTGGAGAAGCAGGGGAGTTCACTTGACAGTTTTTTAAATTTATTTTTATATGCATTAAAATTTATTTAGCAAGGAGAAACTGAAGAATTCTTTTATTGTGAAGGGAAACAAGTACCAGGTAGAGGGAGAGGGACTATGATAAAGTAGTGAAGGGTGAGAGTAGCCATGCTGGAGTACAGAAAATGGGATCAGGCAGAGACATAGAAATGGAAATGTGAGGAGGCAAGGTAGCAAAAGTTGAGGAGAGCAGACAACAAACATCTCTATCTGTGACTGAAAAATGGAGGTACTGTGGTTGAAGGGAAAGGGAAAGGAAGGAGGTGCTCAAATTGTACAGTGTTTTTTTAATTTTCTCCTGGAAAAAATCATCCAGCTACCACTGGGAAAGGCAAGGAAGCTTTCTTGTGAGACCAAAAAAAACTAAGAAAAACACTGTGGACTGTAGACTCATCTTTTAAAAACACAGAGAAAATAAGCATTGTGAGATCCATCAAGAGCTTGTGGAGGTGATCTAACCAAAATTACCATTGTTTCGATAAATGCGCCACTAAAACATGTATTAAAGTGTACAATACAGGTCATTATTCATTGTTTCCAAGCCACTGTTCATATGGAAAACCAGATGAGAGATCATGAGAATGGTTTTAGCATTATTGTTGATTCATGCCAAATTAGGTTTCTAATCTGCATAGTGCTATTATTATTAAAGCAAATAATTTATCCTCTTGAGTACACTACTGCTTTGTTTGACTTCAAATGATGTCCTTTACCTACCACTGCTGTGCACCCATCTTTTAACAGGGTTTCTTTTGGCACAGTTCCTTGTTTGTTGAGCAATAGATTGATATGCTTGCAGGGAATGGAAGAAAGATGTGTTGCTGTACAGTACTAGCATCCACCCTATGGTATTTTGAATACACTGGAAATACCAGCTAATGATAGCAGGTTGTGATTAAATCTTTCAGGGCTGTAAGGCTGAATGGCATCATTTGGGAGAAAAAAAAAATCTTCCTGTAAATCACAGTGCAAAAATGGAAAGGAGGAATATGGTAAAAGACTCTGTACCTTGGTGTGGTTTTATGCATTCAGCATGTATGGGAGGTAATGTTTAAAATGGTAGTAGCATTTGGTCTAACCATTTACCGACAGAAGATGCTTCTGAGACATTTCTGCAGCTGGTTACCATTTTATATCTTTTAACAAGGGAATATTTTATATGACAGCCTTGTGTTCCTCACACAAAGGGCACTAATTATGCAGCAGAGATGAATAAAGCAGCTCAGATAAGGAACATATCAAATTCATATCCTGTGCTACCACAGAAATCTGATAGGAGATTGAATTTATTTCCATGATACAGGTAACAGTTACAAAAAGCTTTTCACCCATTTCTGGACAGAGTTAGTGCACTGGCACATGAGAATAGTTACAGCAAGGTGAGCTATGGTATAATTTTAAAGCCCATCGGCTTCCATTGTTGCTTTAGTGGATGCTTCAGTGTAAAATCTTACAGCAGAGCACAGGTAAAACAGATTAACCACCTTCTATTGAAGTGTAAGTGTAAGCTCCCTGGTACACAACTAATTCCCACAGACTAGATGGTTTGCTATGAACCTAGTTGTTTACCCATACCATCAGACTCCTCTGTTGCTAATGGTTAGCATTATATCTGCATTTTCTCTTTATGTTGAAGATAAAAAAGAATAATAATAATAAAAAAGCAACCTTTAGAGAAATCTAGTAACAAATATTCACCTAAAAGTTAAAACTGTCTGTAGACATGACCTTTCTACTACCACAGACACTTCTAATTATCATATTTTTCCTGGAGTGGCCTGTTGGGCTGTGGAAGCGGATTAATCCACAGAGCCTTTCTGAGCTTGTTATGGGCTATGTTTGCATGTTTAGCCTGGTTCTTGATCACACAGAGATCCTATAAGGCACATTTGAGATATCTTCATATCTTCATTTGAGACTTGCCACCCTAATCCTCTTCCTATAAGATGTACATTGTGGCCCTGTTCCATGAGCTCCCTGGAACTTGAAAAATTTTCTGCAAACTTATTGCAAATCCAGTTTGTCTAGGAACCCTTACAGCATAGACTGAATATCTCCAAATCCCAGGAAGAAGGCTTGTTTCAGGATACAGTGCAGCACAGAGAGTGTTGATTCAGAGGAATATAAGGCTTTCCATGCTGGATCAGTCTTGAAGCACCATTCACTCTGTGCTTCCTCTCCATGGCCCTGCATCCAGAGGAGAGTGCAACAGGTCAAACAGTCGTCATCAAGAAGTCATCCACTCGCTTATGAAATTCTCTTGTCTTCATTCCTAATAGTTGGAAGTTGACTTAAAACCCTGAACAGGAGGTTTACGTTCCTTCCTGTCATCTATTTTTAGCATTCACTGTTATAACTCAGTGTATTCTCAGTATTCATATAAATGTCCAGCACTCAACTGACTTCTGCTAAACTCCTGGCCTTAGTTGTATCTATTGTCAGTGATTTATGAAGTTTAATTGCACATTGTCTGTTTTCGCACCTTTTATACATTTTCAATCAGCCGCCTTCAAATTTAATCAAGTGTGCTAATCTGCCACTGTATTAGTTTAGTATGGCTTATATTTTCTGAAATTCTTCACTGTCCCTCTGGATGTGAATAAAACCTAAATAAATTCAGGCTACATGCAAATGTTATTATCTCGATACTTGACCCCATTTCTGGATAATTAATAAATACATTAAATCATTCCTTCATCTCCGATGCAGCCTTAAAAGCTTCTGTTGCTCATGTTTTATTATCATGCCTCTCCTGCTTTCTGACTCTTAGCTTGTTTTGGGAGCATAACAATACTTTGCATCCTTTTCCTTCTTGTTCATAACCAAATTGAGTCCAATAAGTTCTCACAAACAGAGGAGAACATATTTCCTTGAAATATATAAATTCTTTTCAGAGATGTTGTCCCTTCATCACCACAGGGTAAATTAACTGGTAACTTATCCTTGTTTTGGACTTTGAGTATAAAACACCTGATGTGTGTCTCGTAAACACACATATACACCATCTCTTGTGTTGTGCACTCACCTGGCTGAATAGCTGTTGGAAATTTCCATAGAACTGTTTGGAATACTTTTCCCCAGTCCTTGAGGAAAGGGCTGTTTTTTCTTTAATTATTTTGAAAAGTAGCCCTGTATTTCCAGTTTGGGTAAGAGCATCCCAGAACTCCATCAACAAATGCTTTTTAAACATTAAATATCTATCTTCTAAAGTGTTTTGTTTAATTCCTCTGAGTTTTTCTTTGGCATTTCTTCTCTAAGCAAGTGTTCTTTGAATCCCAGTCTCCGATGTGCAGTTACAGCACCCACATCTGCACCCATTAGCACAGTGTAGGGTTGGTGTATGGATTTTATGTGCTACACATATGAAATCATAAAAGTATTAATAATAATGGCTTAATAAGATATTAAATGTTGTGTGAAACCAGAAAAAGAATCATACCTGACTTTCATCATTATTCTTTAACAAAAGTTTTATGTTTCATATTCCTTTCAAGAAGAATGTCCTCCCCAATACATTCCCAACATTTTCAAAACCATTGTCTTTTCAGACAATTCTCAAATAACCCTGGGAAATAAAATATGGTTTTGCTCTTTAGCCATTCCTCTTGTTTAGAACATTAGTAAATTAAAAAACCTTATAAAGGACGACATGAAAACCAGCAAGGAATTGAAAACTTATCTGTTATCTAAAAAGGCATTTTTTCCTCTTTAGTTTAAAATGCTCACAGAAACCTGTATTAATTTTAAATTACTAACTTGAGAGAGAAATGTAATAAAATGTTTTGCTAATGCTTTGTTATCCTTATGGCTTCAACTCCAGCTCAAAAATGCAATTAATTCTGTAACTTACACTCTGTGGCGGATGTCATTCAAGCTGCGACAGCTTATTGGGTAGTTAAAAGGATAAAATCAAGTAGTCATTCTACTAATCCCTTTACAAGGAAACAGCTTTATGCATAAAAAGTGGAACTTATGTGGTCATTAGCAGATGCTACATCAAGCAACCAAAAATACACACATTTAAATTCTTAAGCACAATCTATGAACACTACACAGATGGTTTCCAAGAAACTGTACCTAAATTGATTACGATAAAAATGATCTGCTGCAATTGTTTCTGTCAAAAGGGAGAACAGAATTTGTCCCAATGTGTCGCTCTGCCCACTCATGCAGAGAACCCAGCTGCTGAGACAGATGTTGCTCTAAGCACTTTATTTTAGGGTCATTAAAATGGTTACAGGGGTTAGTCATTCATTGTTTTATAAATTGTGCTTACTAGCTGAGCTCCATACATGCTGGAAAACTTCTTTGTGGTTGATCAAAAAAAGTTACATGTCATATCACATTTACCTTATGCTGGCAGTAAAAATGGGTGAAGCACTTGTGTAGGACAAGATGAGAAAAACAATCACTTTTTTGTTTTGTTTAGAAGAGTATCTTTACTTAGACCTGATGTAA
The DNA here is from genome assembly GCA_002844005.1 of Limosa lapponica baueri. Classification (NCBI taxonomy): domain Eukaryota; kingdom Metazoa; phylum Chordata; class Aves; order Charadriiformes; family Scolopacidae; genus Limosa; species Limosa lapponica. The sequence goes on along the minus strand of KZ505688.1, from coordinate 1,198,626 downwards.
TACTGGGGCCTATTCTGTAACCATCTGAAATGCAAAACGTGCCTCAAAGGCCTTCTATCTTTCATTTTAGTTCCTTTAACAATTAAAGGACTTGATTTTTTAAACACAGCTCATTCCTGTACAATCATCTTTCTATGGCATTATGAGCAAGAAGTGTCAGACAAGCAAAGGTTTAAGATCAGTTGATTAGATCAGTGCAGGGTGGGTCCGTCTACCTCCCCGCTGTCTTTGCAAATGCTGCTCTTTGGCAGTTTGAGCATACTCAGGCTTTACTTAGAAATATTTGGCTAAATCTCTTCTCTGTTGGCAGGTTCTATGGTTTTCCATGGCTCATCTAATTCAGGATTGACTTAGCCGTGTGCATGTGATGTATTGGTGCAGCAGCTAATGTGTCAATGAGAAACAGAACAGTAAAAAGATGAAGCTCAGTGAAAAACAGTAAGGTTGGCAGATCCAACTCCTTTTCAGATCATACTGTAGCCTTTTATAGCCTCCACTACAAAATGTAGCCAACTTCCGCTCTTTTATTTCATCTTTGTCCCTATGTACTTGTTATTATGTCGATGGTTCTATTTATCTTCCCTAATTGGTGGCTGAACTCTGGCAGCTAAATTCCTTATTCTAGGTGGTGATCATAGACACAGTCTAAATGATATTTTTCCACCTTTCCTTTGCACATTTAGGATAAAGACAGCCATCTATAAAAAACTAGTGAAAAATTTAGTATCATTTGACCTGCCTCCTTAGAACATGGCTGCTTTGGCAATGAGTTGATTTCCTGCACTTTTGCAGAGAGATTAATTTCTCTCCCCTAGTTTAATAGGCTTTATTTAGATAATTGTGGAATGTTCACATGTAGATCCTCATAACTAAATAACATAGCATGTCACTTGCTTTGAAAATGCCCTAAAGTTACAATTTTTAAACAAAAAGCAAGATATTCTTAAAAAATTCAAAAGGTGGAAGAATGAAGTTACCTCCTGCCCCCAAATCCGGCTGTTCTGAGGTCAAATATCTCAAAAAAAATGTTAGGAGCCAGACAGAAGACATTCTCAGAAAACATAATCCCTAAAAATACAATGAGACATTTGTTACTCTCAGAAGCAGGCACAATTAATCCACTTCAACATTCAGTTCAAACAAATTTACCAGTACAAAAAGAAATTCCATTTATTTTACCTGACTGTATATTAAAATCTATAAATTCTCTTTGTTTCACAGAAATTTGAGTTAAATTTTATCCAATCTGTGTTTTGATCTTGCAACAAAACCCTTAAACAGGCAATCTTTTTTTTCCAGGATTTGTCAATATTGTAAAGCAGGTTCACCCATAAACTGCATCTGTATTGGAAGTAAAGAGAGAGCCTTTCATATATAATGTTAGTTTATTCATTTCATGACAGAGAATATATTATTGCCTAACTAAGATGTTAAGATTTGTAAGTAGTAGCTGATTTCCCTGCAAAATAAACTTAGTAAGATGAGGGCTGTATTAGAGCTCGTGGACTCACAGAGTGCAGTGATCTACACAGAAAATCACTTTTCCTCTCTGCTTTTGTCTTCCAATATCAGGATACCGTCACCTACTCTGCTTATAAGCAATATTGACTGTAAAGATTCTTTTCGTTTCAGGAATTGCTTCTGGAAGGTAATGTAACATTAAATACTAAAGGCCTCCCTCATCATCTGACGTGTTGTGTTTGGAGGTGAGATTTAGTGGACCAATGCAAGTCCAGAAGAGCGGCAGAGCTGCACTTTCAAAACAAATGTCCTTTTAAGCGTTGGTGGTTCATGCATTTCTCGAGAAGAACATAAAGAGAAACATCCTGATGAAAAGCAAACTTGAGTTCTTAAAAGAGTTTTTGATATTCTGCACACCAGGCATGACAACATAAGGCTGCTCACAGCCTGGGTGTCACTCCAAATTCCATTATACTTACATTAGATGCTGTTTGTTCCTCCTGCAAATGCACTGACAGATTTTTGCAGCCCTGTACATGTTTTTTTTAGTGTATGAAAGGTTTGCAGTTATTTTAGCCATGGAGTTGCTAAAAAATTATTAAAGAAAATCAAAGTTCACTCTCATCTACCTCGAACTAAGCCAAAAAACATATTCCTCTTTTAGAAACAAATGAATGGGAATTGGCTAGTAAGCCACTTGCACTGAGATGGCTGGGGCTGCAAAAAGGGTGTGATGACTTGATGCAAGTTATAGAAATGAAAGTGTTTCTCCTTGAAAAGCCATCATGATACCTAGCTCTAATTCACTTTTTTTTTTCTTACATTCTCTCTCTCAGCGTCAGAGTCACAGCGGAGATGGCAAAGAATATCAGTATTCGTACTATTGTAGAACAATAGTTTCCCTGAACATCATAGATTTCATATAGATTGGGAAGAAACAGATCATGTGCAATTGTGAGAAAAAAAGAGACAAAACCTGATAATAGAAACTCAGTCTGCTGGCACATTACAGCTTTTCTCAAGGTGACATTGTCTAATGTTAAGATGAACAGTTCTTGCTGGTTTAGAGCATCACTAAATATAACATAAGCACATCTATACTTGGTCACACTCAGTCCTTCTAGCAGAGCCTACAGTCTTCAGAAGTGGATGCTTAGGATGAAGTATAGGAAGAAGAGAACATTTTTCCCTTTCTCTGAACACTCACTCAGCCTTCAACAATTTGTGGCTCAAGGACTTCCTCTGGTCCACGTATCCCACTCTCTATGGTATCCAGAAATTAGAAATACTCTTTCCAATTATCAAGGAAGAAATCTTGGACACATTAGCATCCCTGCCATTGCCTTAGATTGAACAGAGCAGGGTTGTACCTAGATGTACGCACTCTTCTCTGCTCTTCTCCTTTCCTCACCACAGAAACCACTTATAATGAAATAAACCAAAGTGCAGAGGGGAGGTTTGAAGCTTGGGACTGCACTTTGGGAACTGACCTCTAGATTTTTCCCCTGAGGTTTCTCCATGGGATCCCATCCTCCCCCATTGTATGTGCCCTGCCCTCTTGTAATGTTCCCTTACACCTCCTCCAGCACTCTGTCCTTAGGGCTGATCCAAGATATTTCCCCTCTGCTGCTTGCTGGACTCTCCTTTTCTTTCTCTCCCATTTTTCTCCCCTGAGAAACCCTGCCTATACTACTGTGATCCTTAAGAAATCAGCGTTGTGTGAATACAGGATGTCCCACTTTGATGATAATAATCCTTCTTTCACCCAGTTCAGGTCCTAGACTAGTTTTCCACTTGACTGATGCCAAGCAGCTGTGCTTTTGACTAAATTGTGTGGTTACAGCCACTTTATTAAGTGTTCATGCTCTTAGGAGAGCATGGAACAGATCAAATGTACTAATGCATCCAGACAACTTTCTAAATAGAGCACCATTTCAGAGGCACTTTTCAGGAGCATAGTATGGGAAAAACAAATTCAAATCTGGGCTGATCTGTTGCAGGTATTTTCCAGAAAAACAGAAGGCACACCTCATCTTTGAATATCAGCCACTCTAAGTAACCTCAAATTTACTATCTAGAAATAAAGATTATAGTCTTTAGGATATGATTATTGATATTAGAAAATCTTAGCGAAAGATAAGAAGCATAGACAACATTTAGATGATCTTCAGGAGATCCCATATGTATATATATATCCAGTTTGGAACAAAACTAACATAAGGCTACACAAAATGTCAATCTGTCACCACACTATGGCTATTGCATTTTTATGTAAGAGTATTAATTTAAGCTGGATAACTGATAGCTGGAAGGTGAGAAGTAAACATCCCCTGGTCCAACTGAAACTGTAGTCTTTTACATCCATATATACCTTCAGCATTGTGCATTCTCTCAGTTGAAAAAAATAAGCAACCAAACAGCTAAAATACCTAGATAAACTTAGTTCACAGGGAGATAGAAAGGAGAGAACATTAATGCATTTGGGCTACCCATTCACCGTTGGCTGTAGGATCTGAAAACACCTGTGACTGCGTAGGTGTGTTTTTCTGCTCTTGTTGATTATCTTCTAAAGGTTTCTGATGGAAACCACATCCTCTCACCCAGAATTGGGAGGTGTTTATTAAAGACGCTGAGAGCACAAAAAGAGCAGTCCTCCCCCCAAAAAATATCTGGTACAGATATGATTGTCTATAATTTTCTCCGTAACTGAACTGTAAACATGACCTTTGAAAACCAACAGTACTTTCCCAACTACAAAGGTGTTTCAGCTGCATGACAGTGTGGTATGTGATTGTGCAGAGCCTTGCACTTTCGCCTTTGGGTAAAGCAAATTGAAAACGTGATTGTCTTGATTTAGTAATGGATGGACACCTTTTTTTGCCAGTGCAAATGACTCTCCACAGAGCTAAGCATGTGACAACCAAACTGTATTACTTTTAAATGACAACTTTAATATTCTGACATTAAAGGAGTGATCACCTTCAACATTAGGTGGAAAGGCCAAGAAAGCTAATGGTTTTAAAAATTCCCATTCATTCTATCATCCATTCCATTATCTCTCTTAGAGGGGTGTCATGTAAGTGCTACTAATGTTGAAGATTGTGAAATTCAAGGTGAGGGAAGGAGTGGAAAAGCAAATCAGATAATGCATCTTTTTTTTCCATTCCAGGCAAGCTGGACTTGTTAACTCAGGAATTTCTTTTGTCTCACTGGTATCGGTGGAAGTGGTATTAAAGCTACATAAAGGCAGCAGAGAGTGAAGAAATTTTTCTTCATTTTGCTACAAACAAAACTTATATGATTAAATAACCAGGAAAAAAAGAGCATCGTCAATTCATTGTAAACCACCAGAACTCATACCATGAACACCGCACATTTCTCTTTAGTTGGCAAACCTACAGGAGTGTTACTTTGTTCTACTAAACACATAATATTATTATAAAAGAAGCCCTGGAAGTTTTTTTTTTTGGGGCCTAATCACTCTCTCATACGTACTTTTAGAAAGTCTATTGCCTTTTTTCATGTTGATCTTCCATAGGTGACGTATGTATACAAATGTAGTGATTTCTCACTATGGAAGTTTCTTCCAGCTGCCTCCATCTGTCTTCTGACTCCATGCAAGAGTGAGCTGTGCAATGAGATGACAGACAAGATAATTAAGAAGGAAATGTCCACTAACCTGCACACAAGCTTTCCGGTTTGGCTGGCTTGGGATGAGTCCCTCAGGCCCCTGATAGGACATCCTGAGGACAAGGCCCAACTTCACAAAAGACTTAGGACTTCAAGTTTGAGCTAAGTACTAAGTAGCCTGCGTATTGCTGAACGTCTCTGTAACTTGATTTCTACAGAATAGATCACAATTTTACATTTTCTATTCACAGGGCTGTTACCACATAGGCTGCCACAGGGCAGCTGGGGATAGCTATTCCTCTTCACCTTCGCATCTGGGTGCTCTTCACGTACAATAAATGTTAATAAATTTCTTACACTTTGAAAGGGCTACAAAGATGATTAGGGGACTAGAACATCTCTCTTATGAAGAAAGGCTAAGGGACTTGGGTCTTTTTAGTCTGGAGAAGAGAAGACTGAGAGGAGATCTTACCAATGCTTATAAGTACCTAAACGGCGGGTGTCAGGAGGATGGGGCCAGTCTTTTTTCAGTGGTCCCCAGTGACAGGACAAGAGGTACTAGGCACAAACTTGAACATAGGAAGTTCCTTCTAAACATGAGGAGGAACTTCTTTACTTTGAGGGTGGCGGAGCACTGGAACAGGTTGCCCAGAGAGGTGGTGGAGTCTCCGTCTCTGGAGACAATCGAAACCCGCCTGGACGCCATCTTGTGCAACCTGTTCTAGGTGGACCTGCTCTGGCAGGAGGGTTGGTCTAGAGGATTTCCTGAGGTCCTTTCCAACCCCTGTCATTCTGTGATTCTGTGAAAGTGAAATTATGTACCTCGACTTTACTGGGATGTAGTCATCCAAGAGATAGTTCAGAGTAGTAAGTGCACTGTCAAATCTCACCTTAATTTATTTTGCAGGTTTCTTTTCCTCTGAAAATAATCTTTCAAAGATTTACTGCATATTTTGGGTTCTAAGGTTTGAATTCATCATATCTGACTTTAAGACCCTAACCGAGTAAGCTAAGGTAGGAAACTGATGGGCTCTTGACTCACTGACAGCCAATGAAGAGAAGAGGCACTTTCAGAGGACAGCTGACCTTAGGTAGCCTGAAGAATGAGCTGAGGTAGCCATCCAGTATTTCTGTAGGGAAGATTTCACTCTCACCCTAGAAGAACATTCACCCTTACTCTTTCACGTTTTCAAGAGAAAACAAGAGATAGTGATTGTTTTACCAGCCTTTGGACATGCAATGTGCCTAATTCTCTGAAGATGGCAGAATATTCAAAAAATACTTTTAAACATTCTACAACAGGTGTTCCGAATAAGTTAAAGATTAATCAAGGAAAGGTTCAAATACATTTGCTGGAAGACAAGTAGTCTAATGTTGGTTCAGCAGGGGGAATTCCTGGTAATATTAATTAGAAAGAAAACTTTCAGACGATGCAAGGATAATAAGGTTACTTTGATCAAGTATGAAAACAAGGTGGTAAAAAGAAGCCTAGCCAACAGGAAGCCAGTGTATTAAGGGAGACATTGAAGAAGGGAAAAGAAGAATACATACTAATATATAAAAACTAAACAATCCAGCAGGTCAGCAGGTCAGCTTTGGTTATAAGGTAAATACTCAGCTATGATCCTGTAGGGCTACAACTCTGTTTCCTTCAGCTGCTCATGCCAGGGTTAAACTGGTATATAGTTTTATCTGATGAGAGAATCTACCTGTCAGCTGCCATTAACCCTCAGCTCACTAAGGGTGAGTGTGCACTGTTGCACCTTATTGGAGGAAACTAAAAAGAAGCACCAAGATTTTTCTCAGCTTTTCTCTACTTTCTGGTGTATGTCACAAGCATTTCACAAAGCCTCTTTTTCCCAGAAAGCACTTTTTATTAAAGTCAAGTATAACAAAATGATTCAGAGCTAGAGAGAATGGTCTATTCCCTTGCTATCCGAGCTCCAGAGCTCTGCATCTTTCCTGTACAATGTTTCTCCAGCTGTAGTGGCTGCAAGGTTACAGACCAGGTTATTATTACTTTCAGGATCTAGTTAACAAGGTCTGATGAAAGCCGGTTCATAATATTTGCTTAATAATGTTATCATGATGAAGTTTATTACAAAGAGGAGAGTGAGCAGGCTGATAAAGCAGCTTTTGAATTAAGACTTATAGGTAGTTTGGCAGAAGAGATATGGTAATGCCACCTAAATCTTGCACTGAACTGTTCATCCAAAGAACTTAAAGCACTTGGAAAAGACACATCAAGGTCACATGTGGAGATTTTGGAATTGGCGAAGACGGAGAAGCAACTGAGCTGTATCACTGATGTGATGAGACTGCAGTGTTGAGACCACAGATAAGCTTTGCTATGCTGATACACATGACAGCAATGGGAGTTACTAGGAATGAACAGTGCACTGTGTTATACCCAGAATACATCTACACTATGTGCTTTTGGAAGCCAAGGCACAGACAAACGCTTTTCCTTCAGCAATAATAAATGTATCTCTCCCAACCCTGTGACCTAATAGTGGGACTCTCTTTTCCAGGTATATTCAAGGCTATTATATGCTGGTTACAGAAACTTTCTAATAAAACATAAATGGTGCCCACTCAGATGTAAATAGAAATTTTCAGCTGGTATAAGTGCATGTAGTTGTTTGAATCTTCATTTCTAAAAAGTAGGTCTGACATGGAGCTACCAAAGAATTAGTGATTTTTTTTACATACTCTACCTGATCTATGCTATATGATAACATAATCGAAAGGAGAAAAAGTTGTAACCCAATAAATTGTATTAAAATTAATTCAATTAAAATCGATCATCTTTTATTGAGTATGGTTTGAACATTGTATAGAAATATTTGTAAAACAACTAAGTACATTCTGGACTGGATATTTCTGTATCCGATTTCCTTGTAGTGTGGAAATGACGGCTTTGCAACTTACTGCAGTACTGTGGCATGCTAGCTTTATTATTCGAATTTTAAGCGTTTGGCCCTGTAAAATGCAGTTTAATTTTAACAGTACCAGCAGAGATGACAAGATGAGCTAAATAAATTGTGTCCTGCCAAAGAATCCAGGCAAGTTACTTTGTTTTATAGGAATTTACTTCATTTTATAGGAATTGGTCCAAAATATTTCTATCTTTATCTTTTTAATTAACGCCCGATATTTTTCCATCCTGGTAGTGTTCTGTTGCCCTCTGACTGTTTTTAGGTATGGGGTTAATCCTGTCCTCATGGAAATCAGTTTTAAATCACCATAATGGGAATGTTATTGAGATTCATTGCAAGTTATAAAATGCCTGTGCTGATATGGTTTTCTCTGTGGTATTAAAGAAGCCAGTCCTGTAACCCTTCACAGGGCTGGAAAGTTTGCTCGCAGAGCACAACCTGAAAGGTCTTCGATATTCACACCACAGCTTTACTATGATGCTATTGAAGGAGAGAAAGGCAGCTCAGGTGGAATGATAATTAGTCTATTGGCCTTTGTGCGGGAACTTCTAAAAGGGTAAATATTGATGATTTGGGTTTGCTGTTTTAAATCATAGTAGCACTTGGAGATTATGCCACTGCCATTGAAATTAATGGTGAAACTTGGACACAGTCTGCCTGCTTGCTTCACGTCAGCTATCAAACAGCTGTCGGATGATAATAGCTGTCAGATGACAACAACCTGAGCTGAATTTGAACCAGCAAAATTTTACACAGTTGGTTTCTAATGCCACAAGTTGTCCTTTGCCCTGTCATGTTGTCAGTGTTAGTGTGTAACTTCAGCAAACTGTCCTTTCCGCCACCATTTTCCTAGGTAACAAATTACTTACATACTGCCGCCACCTGAACGAAGTGACTAATGACTAGTAATTAATTCCCTGCAATCGAAAATAGATGTGTGAGCCCTCAGTATTTTCTAGTAAAGCATGAGAGAGGAAATCAAACCAGTATATAAATAATTACAGAATAGGAACTTTGTCAGCTAAAATGACATGTTTAGTTTCAGTTACTCTCTCTGTTTCTTCTATCAAGATGTTAACAGAAATGGGAAAACTACTAGAACAGTTGGTTTCTTCTGAAAGTGAGTTGCTCTGCTGAGGCATTATTTGTCTATAACAGAACAACATATTCTCTGTATAATGATAAGCAAGAAAAATCAGTATCACTTATCAAATTGTCTATAGAAATGAATAATTAGTGACAATAGGAGCCTAAAATATGCTTCTAATATTGAATAGGTAACTTCCCTAATCCAGCTAAAGATACTTAAATTGCACGAATCAAATTGGGGAGCAGAGCAGGTCCTGTGTCAGCTTCATAAAATACTTAATGTCTAGTTTCTGGTAATGTTTTCCATAGTGATTGTCCCCTACCATGAACATAATAAGGAGCTTTTGAGGAAAACATGAGTGGCTGGTATTTATTGCTTTGATCACAGCAAACTGGCCATACTGTGTTCAGTGTCATCAAGAACTTATGACTCAAATGCTTCATATTGTAAATTTTCAGGGCAATTTAGCCATCAGATCCGAAAACATCTAAAACAAAATGGAGATTTGCAATAACAAGTTGATTGGCAATATAATCACAATCAAGCTGTCTTCCCTGCAAGGTTCTCAATGGGAAAGGCATTTGTAAAAGGGGTGCCATAGGCAAAATTCTCATTAATGAGGTTAATTCAGTTCATGTGCTGAAATGCAAATTATGTAGAATATTCGGATTGATTCCAACAAACTTATTAATACAGAAAGCAAAATGCAACAGAAATACAAGTGAGTAAATATTAGTTTCATTTTGATGGAACAAATATCACAAATATTGGGAAATCAAACTTGAAATCCTTTCCTTTAAGTTTTTTTTTTTAAATAATATGTTCAAGGACTGCATTGTCTCCATAAGCCTGCTATACTTTTGAAAGTAAAGCATGCAATTTGTCACATCATTTTTGTTTTCTTTTTTTTTTAAATTTGCATATATTCAGTAATCTCTTGACATGTCTCAGCTAAAATTATAGCCATATTGTTGTCAAATTGAAAGAAGTTAGACATGTTAGAAATTAGAAATGTTGCCCACCCCAGTTCTCTTTTCTTCCTAATGGGATTCAGCTGAAGCTTTCGGTGTGGATGAAAATGGTGTGTGAGGCAGACAGCAGATATGACTGAGCCGAACTTACTCTGCTTCTATCTTCTGCAAGAGGACAATGGACCTGATTTTAGGCTGAAAATTTGCTGAGAATTTGGGGAGGTCTCTGCCGTTTGGCATTTTGTAGTTTGTCTTGTGGGGCGCTGGGGAATTAAATGTACCTCCCCTCTAGGCTAGATGGATTTTAGAGGATGACTGACATCTGGTGTTGAGGGAATGGGCACTTGGTTTTCCATGGTGATAGTAAGCTGTTCCAGCTGGAAAGGGTGTTGGGTCGGATGGCAAGGAGCAGCAGAGATGAATTCCAAGGCAAGCTGATCATTTTACAGCTGAGTGAGCAGTGCGTACTGTGCTGGACAGTTTGGAGTCTTTTCTAAGAATACTAGGAAGAATTTAAATGTTTTGAATGGCCAAATGCCTTAAAATATCTACAGGGTATGGACTTGACACAATAGAAAGTGATTAATAATTATTGATCCTATATATCACAACCTAGGGCTTTAGAGCAAGTCAGCACTTTCTACAGGATAACATTGCAAAGCATGTTTGCTAATTAGTTATCCTTGCTATTAATCTGCATTAAATAAAAGAACTCAAAGCTATTATTTTCCTTCACCAACAGGCAGCATACATCACAGCATCGATGTGAAATATCAGATGTCAGTCATCAGTTCCTAGGTATAGGTTACAATCATATTGAATCCCATGTCAAACAACAGGTTTTCTTTGGAGGGCTGTAGGCATAGGACAGCAGATGGTGTAGACATAAATATGTCCTAACTGCCCTTACAGCAACTGATATGTACTAAACCACCCTGTTAACAGGCTTGTAAGCAGAGTAGTCTCTTCTGTTTCATCACTTTTTTGCATTTGGGTAAGTCAGCCTTTGTCTTAAAATTTGCATGTTGTTACCATCTTAAATATATTAACTGTTTTCCCTGGAAGATGAGCATAACATTTCTGGAGACTTCTCCAGTCTGAAGTATCACTGGAGAAATGCATTTGTTTAACACCAAGTGCAGGTGAGACCCACCTCTGGACTATCAATTCAAACTTCAGGAATCATCTGAAACTTCAGAAAGGTGCTTTTATTATCATCCTTATAATATCCAGTTACAAAAAGTGATACTACAGAAACCAAATAGCCCACTTCATTGTATACACCCATTGAAAATGTATGCAGAATTGTATACAGACATTTGAAAATGTGCCATGTAATAAGCAAATAGCTTAAATACCAGATAGGGGGAAACAAAATAGCAATTCAGAAACAATGACCAAAAGTAATTGTTATGAGCAAGACCAATGAATTGCAGAATAGGGAAGCATCTAGCTGGAGATACATGTTTTTTAAATGAAGATGAAAGTGTAGTTTAACCATAATTATGACACCAAAGTTGGAAGGGAAGCAATACAAGAGAAAAGACTGAAATGCTTTAGGTGTCCAAAAAAAATTTGAAAAGTAGGTTACTTTCAACACATTGTAGAATAGATATTTGGAAGTGAAGAAGAGGAGAATTTATCTAAGAGTTGAGCATCTGTTTTGAGACAGTCTTCTGGACTTTCTCCTTAAGGCAGTGGAGACAAGCATAGGACCTTCAGAAGATTGACTAGCCCTTCCTAAGACAGGTCTATAGGTGGGTGAAATAAATCGTTGTGTGAAGGTGTCTATCTCTATTCTTTGATGTTAGAAGGAGATTAGGTAAGTAGTCAGACTAAACACTATCCTTTCTGTGGAATTTGGCTCAAGTCAGAGAATGTAAACAATCAATCATGGAATCATCTAAAGGAAAATCCATGTTTTGGCCCTGCCAGATCTTCCAGTCCAACTTTTCACTGTATATTTTAATGATATGTTGACAAACAAGCTTTCATGTGCTCTTTGAATCTTCTTCCTCTAATTCCTATTTTCTAATTATTGTAATTATAGTGAATATGCACACTAATGTAATTCTAAAAGTGCTTTCAATGTGCTTTTATTGCATAGCATTTCTAAGATTTTATCCTTGTCTGAAGTGCATAGCTGTGGAACTAGCATTGATTTGCATTACTACAGACAATCAAATCAGAACCAAGCTCAATATCAAGTTATTCTTCTTGTGTCTGAGAAATGACTACTGTTCTTGATGTGTCTAACACGTGTTACCTCTAGCCTGAGGGTAAAGGAATAAGTGAATGGACTTGATTTCATTTCTTAGCCTGCAGTATATCAAAGCAAAAATTAATGCAGAAGTTGAGGATGTCTGCTGTGACTTTCATTTCTGATTTAAACTTAGTGACCTAGTATTCTGCTAATGAGTGATTTAGGAGAGCATACAGAAAGGATAAACAGCAATAATATGATAAACTGTAGTTTTACATTGTCCATCTGAAGAGTGAGATCTCTAACAAGAATTCTTTTTCGGAATTCAGAATCTTGCAAACACAGAATTCTGAAGATGTGGAATTGCCTTCACTGTCCAGTAAATATTTTGGCCTGTTACAAGAAATAGCTCATATTGAATTTATTCTAGGGACATGAACAGCTCTTGGTGCCTGTATATACCTTTTGGTCATTATTTTCATAGGATCATATCATGATTCAGTTTGGAATGGATTTAAGAAGGTCTCCAGTGCAATCTTATGCTCAAAGCAGAGTAAGCTATGAGATCAGGCCAGGTGGCACTGGGCTCTATCTACTTGGGTCTTTACAACCTCCAGAATGGAGGCTTCACAACCTTTCCAGACAACCTGTTTGACTGCTTGGTTGTTCTTGTGGTAAAAAGGTTTTCTTTATACCCAGACTGAATCTCTTTTGTTGCAACTTGCGCTTGTTGCTTCTTAGCCTTGCACCATGCATCTCAGGTCTTCTTGATAACCTCCTTGTAGGAACTGGGGGCCTGCTGTTAGGCCCAGCTGAAGCTGTCTCTTTTCAAGGTTGCAAGATGCACAAGCCTAATACCTTCAGCCTCACTCACAGGGCAACTGCTCCAACTGACCATCTTGGTAGCCTCCCCAGAATCCATTTCAGTTTTAGAATATCTTCCTGCCCAAAACTATATGCAGTGTCTAGATGTGGTCTAACAAATACTGAGCAGAGCAGGATAACCCTTTCCTATAGGCTGTGCTTCTACTCATCCAGCCCAGTGTGTTGTGGGTCTTCTTTGTTGCCAGAGTACACAGATGGCCTATGTATGTTTTGTGTCCACAAGCATCCCCAGGTCTTGTTAACACAGTTGTTTCAGGGTCCTGTGTACAGCAAGAAATTAATTGTCCTGCCCAGCCTCCTCTGGGACCCCCACTCACTCTCCCTCCCCAGGACCCCACTTCAGCCCAGTCTTGGGCTGTCAGTCCCTGCAGTCAAACCTCAGGAGTGCTGGTTTCCAGCCCTGTCTCTAAACCCATCTCCTTTTGGACCTGACTGGAGCCCCTGGCTTTTCCCTGGCCCCGGTTCATCACTTGCTGTGTTGGGGGCTGTCAATGGACCTTGTTACCAGCCCCGTGGGACTGTGCCCCGTGGGTGGGAGCACGACCAGCACTGGGCCACCCTCGACTCCAGCTCTCTGACCTTGGGGTTGCTGCTGGTCCATGCTGCTTCCGGCAAGATGCATCCTTGCCAGGCAGCCCCAGCCTATATTGCTGCCAAGATGTCTTCCTTCCCAGATGCAGGACTTTGCATTTGTCCTCGCTGAATTTCATAAGGCTCCTGTTGGCCCACTCCTCCAACCTGGCTAGGTCTCCCTGAATGCCAGCCTTGCCATTTTCCTTCATAATATATGTATGCAAAATACATACATATATACATAAATGCATCACTGCCCTACATTTTAGAGTATAAAAATGGTTTAAGTATATGTCACCCTTCATGACTATATATGCTTTTACAAGAACTACAGTGTTAATGAAATTCTGTACTATAACTGCGCTGTCTACTGTGTTTGACATGTAGAAAATAACTCTCCTAATTCCCAAGTGAATAAGCACCTCCCCCCCAGTTCTTAGTTCTCCAAATAAGAACTAAAAATTACTACATCTTTCATTGGCTCAGGCTTTTTAAAAGCAGAATAAATAATAAAGAAGTTGCAATTTTTTCTTACATTTGTAAATCTCTTGTATAAAAAATTATTGAGACTAAATTTAATTTCAGCCTTTGTTTAAGGACCTGGTGCTTTGTACATCATCACAATGATTTTGCTGCATCATTTTTACAGTATGCTATTCTACTTGGAAAATGGTATGTGACTCCTATGGCAAGAGATGGTCCCTAGTGATAACATATAAATCTTAGTGTTTCTGGATGCAGCTGAAGCATTATTTTTAGAAAGATCATATTCCGGGCAGAGAGAGTTATTTAACTCTATATATTATTTCGAGCCATGCAGAAAGATCAGATCAAAGACACAGAGAGTTGATTTCACTTTCCTAAAGATTTATTTATTTATTCCTTGCAATAATGAAGTTTTTTTATATTCTTTGTAAATATCTGAAATGTCAATATTTTATTTGCTTTTTTTGCTGGATTGCAAATGAAATCTTTCTACATAGTCATAAGAACTGGTAAATTTCTCACAAAAAGAAATATGGTTAAACTGTTCCTTGATGATGCAAAAGATTCAGGATTAATTCCTTCTTTCAGATAAAAACCAAAAAGGGCTGAAAACAGTCGAAGAGATTTATGTCTTTCTACTGAGTGTACAGGATACCTAAGCTATTAATTAGGGAACCTCAGTTAAGTTCCTGAAATTAGTCATGGTGAACTGGATGTTTCTTATCTGCAGAATATTTAATTACATGATACCAAACAGTTGCAGAAGACAGGATAAAAGACCCTGATTCTAAAGAAAGCACTTTCTTACTTTAAGTCAAGTAGATGCGAACTCTGCATTCCAGATGAGTGCCCTACATGGTTTCTGTTTCTCTCTCTCTCTCCAGAAACTGCGTTCTGAGAAAAGAAATCATTATGTTATCATAGAAAGTTTTGGTTCAGGTGAAAATTCATTGTCCAGTTAGCATATATATTTTTTTTTCTGAGTTTTTTTCTTAAACTGCTAATCAACTACTGTTGTGAGAGACAGCACGCAAGCACACATGAAAAGGAGAGCTCTCTGCCCAAAAGCGAACAGAGAAGGTGCTAAAAAAGAGTATTATCCCATTTTTACAGATAGGCTGTTGAGAGGTTAAAAACACAAGCAAGTTGGCTAGGAGTAACACAAACAGCCAGTGGTAGAACCTGGCGTTCAGTCCAGTTATTCTATATCCCACCCTTCTGCAGAAACTCCAAGGCTGTTCCCTATATTAACTTTTGCTTAATTCTCTTGCAACTGGCTTACTCTGAGCTTGTCATCTATATAAAGATTAAAGAAATGTATGCCAGCAATATGAAAAACAAAATACTCTGTCCACTCAGCAAATTAAGTGTAGATATATCTTTGGGGACATAAAATGATACAAGATGTAAAATTAATGTAGGAGTTATACCTGCTTTAAATCCACTCCTTGGTTGTATTTTTATAAATTCCTCTCTTCATATAATTGGCTTATAGGCATGATTTCACATTGGTATGTGATCCCGCTCTGGTGTAAATATCTTTAGAAATGAAGGGAAAGGAAAAACAAAAATACAGAGGCACAACAAAACCTAGTAAATTACTTTGAAGAATATCACCAAAGTCCTGTACAAGTAACACAGCATTCTGAATGGCTTCTCGTTCGTCTTCAGAGGGTCTGTGAAAATTATCTAAGGTTTATGCATGCTGCTTCTATATCTTCTGTAACAGTTTGGGAGACACTATGATGTGACAATTTAAAAGAAAGTATGTCTTATTACAAACATTTTCTCCGTTTCCCAAATGTCTTGTTTTTTCTAGGGAACACTCAGCAGTACGCGCAACTGAAAATTCCTGTTCTTGTACTGGATAACCCTTGTTATACTGAAAACAACATTCAAGTTTGGGGGATACAATGAAGCCAAATGGGTTTTTTATTAGTCTTCCTTACAAGCAGCTCTTACAAAATTCAGTGATTCTGTGGTAGTTTAAAGCACTTCAGTAATTGTAAGCATAATGTGGCAGCATTGCACAGAACAGGTCAGGCATATTCCAGTAAAGTAGTTTTTCATGTTTAATGGACATACGGTGATGCCAACAAGCTTCCAACGGGCTTCTCAGAAACCTGACTGGTGTCTTTCCAGTTTGCTTTTGCCTGCAGGTGTCCAGGACTGCCTTGGGTTAAAGACTTGTAGTGTCACAGCTTTGTAGCCTCAGGCTTCCTTAGCATTGAGAGGGTTCAAGGCTTGCTGAACCTAAAGCTTCTAATTGTCCCATAGTGGCACAGGCTGTATGTAAGGCTGTATCATATGGATTAATGTGATTTCACTTTAAGCCATTAGATCAGCCACCTAAACCAGAAACTGCCAGTGAGGGAGACCTACAGACTGCAGCTGAAATCATAGCTGGATTGGATCTCCAGAGTTCAACTTAATTTAAAAAAATTGTACAAACCAAATATATACATATATAAACATCTACACTAAGATTTCTTATGTTTCTGCTCAAAATTTTATATTTTATTTTCTGAAAAAAAATACCCTTTTCCCCCCAGAATTTCCAATAAAACAACATTTCTAAATGTTAACCCCTTTCTTTCCAGTTCGGAGACTTAAGCAGATACATTTTGAGGTTCTAGATTAAAGCATTTATTCTCATTTTTTTTAATAAAAAAATGTGCAGAACTATACCATCTCGTATGGACACAGACAGGAGAGATAGTACTTGTCACCATTTAAAGACAACACTATCCTAAAATGTAAATGTGTAAGAGGGTAGTGAGGATAGCTTCCACCACTATTTCCATCGTGTTCCCTTTTACTCGCTGGGTTTTGGGGTGGATCAGAAGGCCTAAGGGACTTGTGGAAGGAGCCAGCCCTCTATTCCCCTAAGCAGCTGGAAGAAGAGCTTTAAAATGGCATATGTTTCTGATTGATTTTTCCCTGTTGTTGACGCTTTGGATGTTTGATTCAGATAATTCATCCAAACTACAAAAGCACAGAACTGCAGACCATGGATACTGATTTTGATCTGTGGTTTGCAGATGTCCAGAACTGAGGATTAATTTGGGCTTGTCTATAACATAGTTAGCTAGCCTGGGAAGTCTAGAAATTGGACTATAAATCTTGAGAGTTCAAACTGTTTTCTGCTATTTCCAGAATTTTGAGGTATGGCGAGACCACAAATACCACACAAATTGCCACATCCCAGAATTTTGATCCTTCTGCTCCTCGACATAATTGAAAAACATTAAAAATATTAGCATGATAATAAAACCTCAGTCTCTTAAATGGCATTTTCTAGTCTTTGAGAATTGTTCTACTCATCCATTAGGAAAAAAAAGGCATTTGTTTTCAGCTGATATTTAACACAAATATTACAATAACATGTTTTCTCCAAGTTTAACCAGTATGTTTAAGTTTTAATCAATGCCTTGTGAATTTCTTCTCTCAAGGCCAGACTCCCTGGTCCAATTTTGCTTCTTTGTGCCTGTTCAAGAGTGCAAAGCAACTGCAAACCTGGTTAAACTTGTAAGTCAGTTCAGATTCACAGTTCTTTTGCAAAGACGTATATTCCAAATATCTGGAAGGTAACAGTGCACACGACCTGTCCGCTCTATGCTGCTGTCATGCATTGACTGTACAGCCCCTGCTTAGGCCTTGGAGAGAGAAGTATAAACTTTAAGCAAAAGATGATTCCAACTAAAAAAGGCTTAAATCCCTTCTCTTGAGAGCTTGGCCAAAGCACGTCTAAGAGGCCAACCTATAATTTAAAAAATAAGGAAAACTCTGTAATGGGTCAGCAGGGCCCCTTTATAGTTTAAATATTATGCTGGTTTGGATTTTGGCAATCTTTGGGATTTCATATATCACTCAGTGCCAACTGATAGCCTGCAAGTTGAATCAGTATTTAGCTGACTTGTGGTCCCGTCCTTTTTTTCCACTAGATCGTTGTGGGACTTATGGTTCTCATTTGAACTTGTTTTTATACTTTTGCCAGTTGTTGAATATTTCCCCATCCCCCTTTGTCAATGGGATTTAATATATTTTATGTTTGGGTTTTTTTTAATGAGTATCTCTTTTGTTCAGCGAGTTTCCAACACTGTGGGCAGCGTTCCTTACTCCTTTTAATGTTTGTGAAATAGGGTGGTACTTTGAAGAAAGATCTTTTAAATTGATTACTGGTCTCCATCCTTTGTATAAGTACTTTACAGGTGTTAGTTTTCATAGATTTTCCTGATTTCTTAGACAAATATACCATACTTATTAGACAAGCATTTAGTGACAGATTCTTTACTCCTCCATGGGTTTCCTGTTTGTGTTACCCCATTGGTCTAAACCATGTAAAGCAGAAAAAGAGAGATGGATATTACTGAATATTATTGTTGCAACATAGGTAAATCATGCCATATCTGCTTCTTCATATGTGTTGTGGTTTAACCCTGTCAGGCAGCTCAGCCCCACACAGCCAGTCACTCTTGCTGGTAGGACTGGGGAAAGAATGGGAAAGGTAAAGTTGAGACAACTTGTGGATTGGGACAAAGACAGTTTAATAGGTAAAGCAAAAGCAGTGCACTGAAACAAAGCCAATCAAGGAATTCATTCACCACTTCCCATTGCAGGCAAGTGGCTAAAGCCATCTCCAGGAAAGCAGGACTCCTTCATGCATAATGGTTACTTGGAAAAAGAAATGCCACAGCTCTGACTGTCCCCGCTTCCTCCCCCTTCCCCCAGCTTTCATTGCAGAGCGTGAGGTCATAGGGAATGGCATAGCCCTTTGGTCAGTTGGGGTCAGCTGTCCCAGCTGTGTCTCCTCCCAGCCTCTTGTGCATCCCCAGCCTGCCTGCTGGCAGGGCTGCGTGAGGCGCAGAAAAAGCCTTGATTCCATGTAAGCACGGTTCAGCAATAACTAAAACACCAGTGTGTTATCAACAGTGTTTTGGTCACAAACCCAAACTGTAGCCCCATACTAGCTACTGTGAAGAAAATTAACTCTGTCCCAGCCAAAACCTGTACAATCTGCCACCTATTTTCATAAACAGTGTTGTGGTCCTGTCCTGAGAAGCATAAGATTTATGTGGGAATTAAAGCATGTATAAATTGGTAAATTATGAAAAAATAATGTTTTAACCTCAAATATCACATTTCAAGTTTTACTCCTCATTTAGGAATCATAACAGTATATTTGGAAGTGGTTTTAATATTTGAAGTAGGGTTTCACAGGAACCAGTCCAGAGATATTGTGGCAACATGGTAATTATTATTATTGTTATTTTAATAATACCATTCCAGAAATGGTTCTGGTATTTCTCCCTAATTATTTTCTGAGGAAGAAACTGGCATGAGATAAAAACATTAGCTGCACCTTGATGACTTTTCCAGCCACTAGCTTTTCTACTAAGAAATTTTTCTTCATTGATATTAAATATTAAAAATCGGTGTCCTAAACTGAGTTATTAGAAGTTGGGGAAGTGATTTAAAAAAAAATAATTAATATTTAAAAAAATCTTAGCATTGTTTATGATTTATTCTTTTTCATAATTTTAATTTTTTAATGAACAATTCTCTAGAGCACATGCCAAGAATAAACTCTCAATAGGATCAAGAATTCTTAAAATATGAGTATCTGGATCTTAAAAATGTTGGTTTGTTTTCATTTTTCTTGTATTAATATATATTCTTATTAATAAATCTGATTAGGATTTGATTGGTAATGATTACCAATTTTTATTTTGAGGCAGTGGCTTGGTTGCTTACTGGTATCTAGTTTTTCCACAGAAGTAATCCAAAATCCTGTCTCTGATTAAAATATGTAATTGTATCATAGCTGGTTATTTATTCAACATGTCACTATTACTTCATGTCATGTTCTAAGTGGAAATTTCTAAGTTTTCAACTTTAGAAGTTAGCATATTGGAAAAGTCATATTGATTTTGGATCTTCTGCTGGATTTGGCTTAAGATTTTGGTGTGCTTTGTGGAGCTTGGAAAGTAGATTTGAACATATCTCTGAAAAGCTCTTAGCATATTTGGGGATAAATTCTGGCCCAACTGAAGCTGGTGGCAAGAGTCCAATTGAACATTAGCAGTGTAGGATTTCGTTCTTGCTGTATACCAGGTTTTGACATCCATATTAAGAGGAAGTGAATCACATTCTAGAAGTGCCTATTTTCCCTATTGACTATAAAAGAAATATACCGCAGATGTAGCTGAAGTTAGGTGAGGTGAACTCATTTAAAGTAACCGAGCCATCTATCTTTTCATTGCAGTACAGACATATGAAATATATATAAAACAAAGTCCTCAGAAATGCTATTTATATTTGTATTGCTATATTAGCTATGAGCTTGGTTATAACACACAATCTCTTTTTTTATAGAAGGTGGGCAAACACAATACAAGAAGAGGTTTCTAATGGAAAGAGCTTAAGAAGGCTTAAGCATAAACTGGGCTAGCAGTTAAACTTATATACCTATATACAATGTAGGGAAAGAACAATACACAGTTGTCAGTAGATAGAGAATTCTCTCATGTCACCTTTGGTCATTCTGTTGTCACACATCTTTGTCCATGAAAGTTTTTTAAGTTTGGATTTGAAGGAGGATAATTAAGTGGTAAGGGAGTTGTTATAATAGTATCAGTGTGAAAATTAAGCCTGAAATAAAATGTGAGGTGTAGGGACTGAAGGCAAATCTGGTCTCTTAACACTGGGAACTGGTAGGCTGAATTAAAAATGATCAGCTTTGTATGTAAGACAAGGAACTTGTTTCTTGAGTTGTTTCATGGAACAGCAAATGGATGGACACAAAAAGAGAAGCGACAGAAACAAAATGATGATCCAAGAGCAACATCATTCTGAATTTAGTAAGGTGTGCTAAAACTGTATGTGTTAGTTTCAAAATAAAAGTTGTCATAGCATTTGAGACCCAAGTTTTATCATCATATGTGGATTGTAAATACTGTATTTTAGGCTTCTCGTTTGGGTGTAGTCTTGATGCAAAAAGCTAGAGGAGAAAACATGGAGCAGAGAAAGAAGTCTGGACAGACTAAGAGTAAGATTTTTAGTTCAGCTAAAGAGAGGTTTTGAGTACAAGTGCAGATCTGTGAAATGACATAATAGTGATGCTGCTAGAATTTCTGTTTCCTCACTGACATCAAAAAAAGGGCAAGAGAAAGGAATGAGAGACAATATTTTGGGATTACCTGAAGAAAATTAGGGAGAAACAAGAATACAGCATATATAGTCAAAACAAACAAACAAACAAACAAACAAAAAATCCAAGAAGAGAGAGAAGAGAAGAACAAGGAGAGATCTGAAAAAAAAAAAGGAATTCAAGAAAAATAGAATTGTTGGTGAAAGTGTTCTATGTAGATGACAGGTCTGGAGAATGAAAGTGCAGTACTTGCTCTAAAATTTTTGCTAAAAATAATCACATCTTAAATATAAGGAGACTCAATAGACTGCAATGGATTAATTCATATTGATGAGGTATGAGAATACAATAAGCAAGGGGACTTCTAACAGTGACTGTAAACATCATATGCAATAAGTTAGAGACAAAAGGAAATGAAGTGATAGAAGGAGTAGGAAATACTAATTTTTCTCAAAATAGGCTTGTGTTGTAATTGGAGAAAGGCAAGATGAGCATGAAAGGGACATTTTAAGTGGTAAATGATGAAAAGAGGACTCTTGGACCTTTGAAATAGGTCAGAAATTGGGAAGGATTAAAAAAAGGAGAGAGGAACATCTGTACCTGTAACAAGAGACCAGGGACAAACTGAACAGAGAACACATCCTGTATGTATTGGAAAAAGACTAAGAGGTCCTATGCAAAGAAAGAAGTTGAGGCAGAAGAAAAGACAGGGTCAGAGATGAAGTCAAACAGAGAGAAATCATCTTTAGAAAATGTGAAGTGTGCCCTTGCATATGATTCATTTAATTACAGCAGATGTTAATGTACCTACACGGCAAAAGTGGAATATTCCATCTTACTACACTGTAAGTGGAAACTTTTTTCCTACGAAAGGAGAACAATCGTTATTTCGTTTGGCACACACTTTAATAACATTAATCATGGTGAACTCTTTTAGTATTACTGTGAGTATAATATAATCCAGTAGGAATTCCACTATAATTAAACTAATTTCATCCATATTTTTTACTTTCTATTGACATTTTCTTTTCTTTCTGATCTGCTTACAGCATGCATTACACATTCATTACAAAGGTCAGCATACTCTAATGTATTCGATATAAATTTTTAAATGGGAAATCAGACAGTTTAGAAAGTAAAGGGGTATTGTCTGTATTGGCTGGTAATGACATTTCAAATTTAACTATCCTCTAATTCTTCTTCATGGCAGTGCAGTGTTGTTTTAGCTCCAGAGAGACTCGCTGCTGCTATCCAGACCATTCTATTGACTAAAGAAAATTAGATTCATCCATGTCTGGACAAAAAAGCAAGAACATCCATATTTCTGTTTGATATCTATTAGGTTGTCTCAGAAGTTAATTGAATTGAAAGTGTCTGTGTACCACTTCTAACATACCTTTAAGGAGCTAAACTCTGTAGTTTTTTGCTTTCGTGCTTTTCGCCAATCAGCACCAAGAAAGCTGTATTTCTATCATCTCACATCTCACCTCCATGGTTGCTAAACACAAACCACACCTTTCATAGCTACATGAATTCCAGCTTTCATTTTGTGTCATCAGAAATAGACAGAGGTGGACATGGATATGGTTAAGTGAAAGAGCCTTTTAGGCTAGAAGAATCCTTGCTCTGATATAACGGGTACAACCCCAGAGATCTCCAGCATGTTATTACAGAGTCAGTGGCATGGGAGTTGGCATTGCAACTGCAGAGTCCAGGGTAAATGAGGACTTACAGTAAAGATTTAGAAAGGTCTCTGAACACTAAGTGCAGCTATCCAGCCAAGAGAATAAGGCCCTGCATTAAAGAATCAGCAGCCTCCTGAAATTAAATGTTCTGTGGCCTGGAGATGATAAAATTAAACTTATTTATGATCTAATGGAAATAAAAAATATTTCAGAATCAAAATGACTCCAAAACTTTCTAATAGGCCTTGTATTTTAGCTCAGCAGTGTCAGCTGACATGGAAAAGTATCAACACCAGTTACATAGTGAATACTGACAGCTAAATAAATTTGTGGAAACAGCTACAAGCCAAATATCTTTTTCTGGAAGTCTAGGTCATTCAGTCACAGTTCTGAACTGCATTAGAAATATATTCATCTTCAACCTGCAGTAGACCCAGAAGAGCCTTTTTTCATAGGTGGAGCAGTGACCCATTTCTTTCCTGCAATAACAGAGTAGCTAGAGAACACTGGAAAGAGGAAATTTGGGTTGTAAACTCTTCTTGACCAGATGGGTTTTTTAACCCCTGGCACTTACATCTCAGGAACGTGTCCTGCTCCCTTCAGTATGAGATATTTGGGTTATGCAAGAAGTGCAACATCCTCTTGATTGACAATGAGGTGAAAATGGAGAAAGCAGAAGAATGCTACTTTCTCATGGGCAGGAGCAGAATGAAGTTCCTGATCTTAGTCTTTGAAGTGTTTTCTAATGCTTTTCAAAGAAATAAAAATAGATTTAGAAATAGAAATAGATTCAGATCTCACATTATGATATCTGCATTTGGGTGTCTATAAGCAATCTTTTGCTAAAGCTGACAGAGTTGTAGTTAGCACAGTCAGCAGGACCCCTAGTATAGTTGACCAAATGCCTGCTCTGTGATCAAGAATATCACTCCCTAGGGTTACATGACCCTAGGTCTCCTATAGACACTGACATCTAATGTCTTAATCGGCAAGCTGGTTGCCCCATTTCCCCTGAGACTCCCAGAAGAAGGAAGTTTCCTTGACTAGTGGCTACTGTGAGTTTTCTTCCTGCCCTGCCTCTTATGCCCCGTGTCTCTCACGCACTAAACTCCTCTGCAGCAGTGGTTTGAAGGAAAGGAAACAGGGGACCCTCAGGCAGAAAATGCCGATCTGGTGGTTGGTGAATTTGAGAGCTGCATATAGAAATCTGATCAGGCTGAGGAGTGTCTTGACTCCAAGCTTGATAGTTCCCAGGTAACTGTTAATTACTAAATAAAGGATGGGCTTTGACACCTTCTTTAGTCAATAAGCAGATAGACCAAGGGTGCAGAGGGTGCATACTGTAATGAGGTTTGGTGCACAGCTAACAACTCAGTCTTGGAAGGTGGGCAGGATGCCAGCATTTATCTGCCTAAACCTGAAGCACAGAAAATCTTGGAAAGAAAATGTCTCTTTTTGCAATCTTTATTTTTTTTTTTTACAGTATTACAGTATATATTGGAAAATAAAAGTTGTTGCTAAATTGGTTGTTCATGGAAGTCAGGTGCTTGCAATGTAACTTACACAGGATTTAGGAGAGCTGCTCTATCCTAGCATGTACAGACGTAGTAGAACTGGTTTATAAATATAAATGATTTTGTGCATTATTTTCTGGAAAGTGTATATATACACATAAATACATATATACATGTACATAAATATATTTATCTTTTGAAAAAGTTACATTGCAGATCGTGCTGCTTCTTTCTTTATTTTACATTTGCCCACAAAAAATAAAGAAAAATAATTCTTTAACATAGTAGTTTATATTTATTTTGCTAATTGTTTCAGTGTTCAAAGTTAGTAATCATGCCTTACCACTGCTCACTTATACTGCAGCTGTGATGGGGTACCTCTGCTGGAAGCCAGGTACCCAACATCTGGAAGTGGTGCAAATAGAAGGAAAGGACCAGAGAGCTTGTCATATAACTAATAGGAAAAAAAAAAAACCTATCAGGAATTATTTCAGCATTGAAATTGAACCTTTGAAGATGAATGCCAATGAAAACATCACTGTGAAAGATTTTCTTAAGCATTTCTAGAAGATTAGAAGCAGAAGGATTTGATGTGCCTGTAAGAATAATAAAGCAATGCCTTATTCTAGTAGTGGTGGTAGGAAATACTGTTCCTGTGATTCATGTTGGTGCAAAGCATATACAATTTGCCCCATTTCCTATACCTACTTGAAAAAGTAGTTCTTTCAAAGTGCCTTTTTGAATTCAGTAGAAGTTTTGATATCACTGACTTGTCAAACAAAAAATCATAGATGAAAATGCTGTTTCTTCAGACTGAGCAATGTGTAGAACTAGCTCTTCAGGCAGTATAACCCACAAAAAGTGTGTCCTCCACTCCCTGAGATTCAGGCATTTTAAAATTCATGGCTTTTTTTTTTTTTTGGTCACATTTACTCTTCACGTAGACTTCTAGATATGCACAGTCTCCTGAGTATTTCCTATCTTCACGGAAAATAAGGGTGTCTACACCTTACCATTTCTTATCTTTATGTCATTCATTCCAGGTATCATACAGACAATTTAGGGCAAGTAATGGAGCTCACAGAGAGCCAAAATACAGGAAGATAAGCAGGCAAAACCCAGGAACTGGAAACAATGAAGTTAGTTTATCCTAAAGTACATTATTTTATGAGCAGAGAACAAATGAATTTGGACTCCCATGGTTTTGTGTCTCGTGGCTGGATTTTCTGTTGTCCAGGGAGGTGAGTAATGTGGAAAAGATCTTCCTTTGATGAAGGTCTTTGTAACATCTCTTTCTTCTGTGTATGTTTTCTGGATTAACATAGCAGCCTTCTTCTCTCAGTTAGGAACAATAACAGAATCTTTTTCCTTTACCTAGCTGTTTTTCATGAAACTTGTAGTAACGTTATATTTTTGAGCTTTCAACCTTCTGTCAATATTTGTTCAAACTGAACAATGACTTCCAAAATTATTAGCAATGGCATGTAGTCGAGTAGACCTATACACTCCTGCACATAGACAACCAAATGAATTAACTGCAAGAATTAGGATCTTAAAAGGCATGAAATCTACAACAGTATTGTTTATGAAAAAAATCCAGAGAACAACCAACCACACTGTAATGCACAGAAATCCTAGGGGAAAAACAAGAAGGAAGTGATAATACTTATAGAAGGGTATGCATGACAAGCCATGGCAAAGTTCCCATACAAAATGGCAATGATAAACCAACATAGTTTAAGGCACTGCAGAAAAACATACATGAAACAAACAACTTCCCCCAACACCTCAAGGCCTCCTCAAGACAGAAAACATGCAAATTTTTATTTTGAGATGCTTATGAAAATAAAGCTAAAATACAACGTTTTACTAATCTCAGGAATAGAAAAATGTGACAATAAAGTGAAGAAAATTCAAATATACTAAAAAGTAAGGGAATAGCAGGAAAGAAGAAAAATCAAATAAGTTCTGTAGAGAATAGCCAACAGTGACACAGAAAACATGTTGAGCATATTTATCAAAGTGCAATGCAGAAAAACAAGGAAGAACAAGAGCTTTTTAGGCTTCATAAGCAGTCATAATTGGATTAAAAGTAAGCAAAGGGATGTGTAGTTGGAACGTCTATATGCAATTCTGAAGAGCAAATTCTACTAGCTATTCAATAATCTCTGAGGAAATGAGTGTAAATATCCAGGTGATTTTCAAAGATCTTTTCCAAAATTACTAAAATGGTAGTGCAGGAATAAAATAACCTGAAAATGATTCCACCAAATGAAAAAAATGCTTGAAGAAAAAGTGTCTGAAAACATATCATAGGGAACAGGACTGCAATCTAATACATTAAAGGATAGATGGTAATGGTGAAGACTGTTTTCCAGCTATCACTTACAGCAGTACGTTAAAATATTAGCAAAAATTTAGCTTTTCAAATGCAATAAGATGTATAGATAAAAACTTCTTTAAATGAAACTTCTTTAATTTAATTCAACTGCTGCTTAAATATGTGCTGGCCTTTTAGTCTTCGTTTTCAATGGTAAAGGTGAAAGGTGGACTTCAAAGGATTTGCAATTAAAACCAAATCATACACATCGTATATGTGATATAGTTCAGAGAGTTCTTAGGTCAAAAATGACATTAAGTAACTTTTCCTCATATAAATATCCCAGAGCTGGTTCTGTGCCTTCCCATTTCTCATGGCTTCATTACTTTATAATAAGTGTCAAAATCCCATCTTTGCCCTGGTGTTACAGGGAGGCTGGAAAGCCATGAGATGTGAACAGCAGCCTGCTCTTCAGGCAGCAGGAGGAGGACTCCTGTTGGTGGAAGCTTTCTGATATAAAGTTGATGTTGCTAGTCCCAAAACTATCTTCTTGTAACATTCCCTGGATGAGACATATTGCAGATAGGAGGCAGGCTTTACGAGAGCATTTTGCTGTCTGACAAGCCAATAACTCCAGGAAATTTACATTCAGCCTGCAAGCACAGGGAGAATCCTGAGTTCTTCAGCACCATGTTGGAGCTTATCTGGTGCTACACTCAGCTCTGGATGCAGGATACAAAACCAGGTCCTGTGCAATGTCCTGAAGTGCCTGGTTGAAAAGGGATGCAGCCAAAAAACATGCTTCTGATATTTCTCTAGCAATTTAACTCCATGATGTTGGAGAAGTTCAACCTACTAAAATTAGAGAATAGTGATTTCCTGCTTCACCAGTCTGATATAAGTTCAATTAGCTGATGTATGTGATGTGCTTGTGATAATGAACACTATACAATTTTTATATAGAATCACAGAATCATTGAATTGTCTAGGTTGGAAGGGACCTTTAAGACCATCAGGTCCAACCATTGATCTAGCACTGACAAAACCCATCACTAAACTATATCACTAAGCACCAAATCTACCCATCTTTAGAATACCTTCAGGGATGATGATTCCACCACTCCCCTGGGCAGCCTGTTCCAATGTTTGATAACCCTTTTAGTGTAAACCCTTTCAAAAAATTTTTCCTAATATCTAATCTAAACCTCCCCTGAATATGAAAAAAATTGAAATGAGCAGTCATGCATTTTCAGAAATCAGTGGTGGATCTTGGCATGCTTTATAAGATCCAAAGGAATATATTCTTTATATTGTTCCAGCTACTGTCTTTGAGATGTGCTATTTGCTCATCATAAATTGAAAAGTCATAAATATGATATATTCTATTTAGTATATCCAGTCTCTTCAGCTGTCAGATCAGCAAAAAAAATCTCTTCTTGTTTTTCTCAGCAATTTTGATTTGCAGCATCAGGTATTTGACTGTCTGTATGTGATTCTAGATAAGACTAGTTACTGCAACTGGTGGCAAGTATTATGCATATGAACAGCCCATTTTCATCAGATCATTGGTGTAAGAAGCCCTAAGACAAAAGGCACCCCTTTGTCTAATTGGTAACAAAAGAACCAATTAGGAGGATGTTTCCCAGGATTATATGATTAAATGGTAATGATATCGTTACATAGCAATATGTTCATGAAATCAAATGTGGAGGTGAATAATTTTCACTTAAAAAGATTACTTATAAAAAAAATTTTGGCAGGCTGATGAGTTATTCAGTCACAGAAGTAGCCTGCCTCTTCCACAATTAAAATGTTTGGCTAAGAAATGCAAAACTTCATAAAATGTGTATCATTTTACAAGGAGGAAATGAAACTGTAGAGTCTTCAAAAGGCTGCAAAACACATCACATAAGTCTTAAAAGTGATTGCACGTTGTCTTTTTTAAAGTGTAAAACAATTTTCTGATTAATTTACAAAGCAATAAATGAATACTTAAGACTTAGCTTTGTGCTTTGAAACTCAGCCACTGAATGTCCTAAATAGCAAATTAGCACCCATTGCACATTCTTAAGATGAAAACCTGTAATTCCTTGCAGAGGTATCTATGCCCTGTCAAAGTGAACATCCTCTCTGTGATGATGATTAGGTAGAAAATTCATTGTCCAGGTGCCGAGTTCTGCTTGCTAAAAAAATTAAGCAAATCACTAAGCTGCTGCTGCTATTGTAGTCTAATCATTGGTTTTCTACAGTAAATGACAAGCCTGTTTTCCTGCAAGTGGCAGCAGCAGTGGTTTGCATTCTTCCTTTGTGCTTCCATAAGGCTTAATTGTTCTCATGTTCTGACAATAGTAAGAAACCCACGTGACCCAGCTTGGATTGAACACTTAAGGATGCTATCACATTTTTGTAGTGACATGGGTAGCAATAAAATTAGGAAAGTCCGTGCATACGGCAGACAGAATTTTAAGTCTCTGCTGTGTTTATCAAAACAGAAAATTGTTTTAAACAGGTATTTTGCTATTCAGAAAATAACATGTGAGAGATGAATGTTTTCAAGCTGGAAATTCCAATATGGAATCAGGTAATTTCAAATGACATTAGCAAATCATGTCATCCAGAGAACTGCTGGTTGTTACTATGTCACACATCCGTGGCCACTCAACATTTCGGGATGCCAAAAGGCAAATTTCTTCCAGCTGTGCAAAATATCATGCATAATTTGCAAGTGAACGATTCTTATGCCATTAAAAATGGTGGTTCAGATTCTTTACAGTATGTGAAATGCAAAACAATCACACAAACAACAAGACTTTTCAGTATAATATTTTATCTTCTCATGCAAAACTTAGATGAGAAGCACAAGTTCTACCAACAGCAGGGCATGGACATTGCCCTTTCTTGCTGGTGCTCAGACTTCATTTGAATATGAACAGGCAGGAGAGGAGAGCTGCAGCCAATATACGATTTATTCCTTGAAAAAAATTATTTTGGTGATAAGTTGCAGCCTATGACGGCATAGGATTATATTTGCACATCTCCAGTGCTTGCCTGGATACAGCTGTATACATTTAAGTGGTCTGTTTCCAAGGAATGCTGAGACACAAGACAGACTGACGCCAATAGGTATTTGCGATGAAGTCTCAGCATATATACAGTCTCCTGCCTTGTGCAGACAGTCCTAAATGTTGTCCTCTCAATCTCTCTTTCTTAAATATGCAAACAAGGAATAATGACATTCAACGTGTATGTATATTGTAGAAGATTTATATATTGTATAAGAATTGTGTAAGACAATTAAAAGGTATCTAGAATTTGCTTTGAAAATATAAATAGTCTTAAAAGCTGCCTATGAGAAAATTTACAGGGGATTTAACAGGATTAAAGCCAAAACCCAGAAATTTTTCTGACAAGGTGCAGTTAAGGAATATCACTCCAGTTTCCAAAATTAAAGAGGATATTTTGTGTGTGGGAGAGGAGGCGGCATGAAAGGGAATCTGCCTGTCTCCTGGTCGGTTCCTCCCTAATAACTTCTGAATGTGTTACTAATTGCAACCAAATTGCACAGAGGAATAGTTCTCTCAAGGATATTAAGTTCCTGCATGTTTCAGTGACCAATACCACAGAAAGCTTTAATCAGAGCTATCATTGTTGGAATCCACAGAATCAAACCCCAAAACTGTAAGAGGACAGGCTTTATTTATTTAGTTACCTAGAGAACTGCACACTTGTTGAATTGTATCACCAAATTATATAGCAGAAATGAATTTGATATGAATTTAAATTCTGTAGGACAGTAAAAAAGAAATGAAAAGGTTTGTTTTTATTATATTCCTGAGTCTCTTTCCTCTGTTCATGATAATGTGCCATGGTAAGCCTGTTGATAATGTGAAATTTGCTGACATTCCTTCCAGGTCCTCTGCTCCCTGTGTCTCATCTCTGAGTGCCTGCACTCCTCTCTTTAAAATAGTCTCCGCTGAAATCACTGTAAGCATTTTTGTATCTAGCTATTGACATGCACTACTTGATAGATTTTTACCAGATAACCAAGGATCAGAGAACAACAAAAAGTTTCAAACAGTATTTTTCCTCCTTTTGATGCACTGCTAAAATATCATCTCACTCAAACCAAAACTTGTAAAAGAAATTTACTAGTTTTGATGAAACTTCACTAGGAAGATTGGTTAAGAGAGAGAGTTCATACTGATGTGGCGATAAGCCTAGGTACCAGTGAGAAGAGTGGTTTATGGCAAATGTAAATTCCACTGCTTGCTCTTACCTATTGACTGTCCTTAGGCTGATTCATTAAACCCATTAAAAGCGCTCAGCTCTGCCTCTTGCAGGAAAACGATAGCCTCAGACTTTTTACATTATTTGTGAGATAGGGTTGATCTCTTTTTTTTGTCCAGCAGTAACAATGACTGTGACTTTAGGAAAACATATTTGCTGTGAAGCTGTCACGTGATGCCACACATGACTGAAAAACTGGTAAATAAACGGTCTTGAAAAAAATTTCACTTAAAGCACTTTCTTTTTGAGCACTATAAAGCATGTGGACACCTCACCCAATAATAAATTTCATCTGAGGCATTGCAAACAGCCTAAATTCACCATTCCTATGAGCTCATGGTTCAATAGACACTTTCATGTTTTTATATTAAGCACTTAGAATTCTTTGTATGCAAAAACTTGTATAAAGATTTTCAGCTTTTAAAAAGAGCCTTTCCAAGATTTCTGGGAGATTGCATAAGCAACATATCCAGTCCTCAGAACAATCGTATAAAATGAATAAACTTCGACATACAAGTGCCTATCACATCTTGAAAGTGTTTAGTTTTTGAGAACAGTTTGTAGAAGATTTTTTTCTTATGTGGAACCTTCAGCCATTGTCCCATCCAAATACAAGGGCCAAATTTTATTATTAGACAAGTTTGTGCAACCCTTATAAAATAAAAATGAAGGTATTTTGGAAGATGAAAGTTTAGGTTTTTATGTTTATGTCAGTAGAAGCACTGAGTTCATAAGAAAGATTTGCTAAAAAGTCCAGTTAGGAGTGAAGGAAGAAGACCTATAGGGCCTGTGAAGCTTGTATTTCCTAAATGAATATTCCCAAATTACAGTTTGTCTAATTTCAATTCTGTATAAAAACATTAAGATAGAACATATTTAACAACCAAAAAACTTTATTTGCTTGCAATAGGTAACCTGAGGTGAAAATGCCCAGTGTAAGTAGGGTAACATTATCCTTGCAAAAATCAAGAAGCACCTATTTTGCAAATATGTATGTTTTGCAAATGACTCCTGGAGATTTTAAGCCTTGTCTTGTGATCATGTTAACATCCTTGACTCCCTGAGCCTATTCCTTCCATTAAAATGAATGTAATAGTCCACTTGGACTTAACAGGCTACAGGCCACTTTGTCTTCATAGGGTCACAATGTTATTTATCTAACATCTTTTCCAGAATCTCAATATAATAAAGAACAGGGACTGGATAAGGTCAGTATATCCTGAGGACAAAAGAGAAGTACACCTGGGAAGTGGCTGGCTCCTTATGCTTAGCAATTTTATTGTATAAAGTTCTTATAATTTGTATTTTCATACTTCTTTATACTGCAAGGCTTCTGGAGAACTAAATAAAGAATAAGGATGCTGGAACATATCAGCATTATTATCTGCCTACCTGCGGAGAAAACAGTCCAGAAACCAGTTCTATATATATTTGATTTTCTTTATATTGCTTTCAGTAATTCAGATTCACAGATTAGGAAACTATTGCACATGAAGACACCTAAAACAATATTTTGAATTCTGCTCTCAAGGACATTGGTGGCATTTTTACCTTTTGACCATTTCAGATTTCTGCTTCCATGACAGTACTTGTTGGCAAGTCTTTACTGCATCTCGCTCTTCAAAAATAAGACTGCTCATCATAGTGACCCTCACAAATATTATTTGCTCCAGGACAGAGGATGTGGTTAGGAAACATCACACAGTACCTTGTCCCAATATAAATTATCTTGCTAGTAATTTGGAGTTTTCTTAAACAATATAAGCTTTTAATAACAAGTAGATTACCAAAAAGAAAATACATAAAACATAACTTATAAAACATCTAAGAACAGACTTCAGATTCTATCTAGAAGCCTGGCAGAGCTCCTTTACTCTATTAGTTACAGAGAGAACCAATGATTTAAACCAGTCCTAATCATTTTGGAGAGGTTTTTAGGAAATTCTATGATTTTTCTCATGACAAGAAGCAGTTGCCCATTGGAATATAGTGTTACCAGATCTATGGCATTTCTCTAAACATCTCTTTTCCCACCAATAAATTTTATCCAGGCAGAAAAGGGAACTTTTGCTATTTTTCTAGAAAATTCCTGGCATAACACAGCAACCCAGTCAGGGCAGTGGCTGTAAATCCTTGGGCAGTGCATCATAGCGCGTGTTCAGGTCAGCTCTGCTGGATGTGCAGGGATTGGAAAACATCCAGGACAAGAAAGTGCCTATGGTTCATTTGTTCTTCAGATACACAGTGCCCGTGTAACCAAATTGCATATTCTGGGTGTATTGGAATCATTGCACATCACAGTGTAAGTTACCTGTATGATGCACACGGAACATATTTGGATGCACAGAACAAACACAGGCTCCCCATAAAGCAATGCCCAGTGTGTTGGATAAATCATGTGTATATCAAATAAATGGCAGTCATGGTCACTGTAAATTTGACATTTGACATCCATTGAGGCATATGATAGGCTTCTGCTAAAGTCAATATTCTTTTTTTTCTTTTTTTTTTTTTTTCCCCTTTTTCATCTACACCTAGGGCACTATATCTTATTTGAGTTTTGCTCTTGTGTGAAATTTCAGTAATAAATGTTCACTAAACTCACAAAAAAAGGCTCAGAGCTCTGATGAATTGTTTGACAGTTAAAAGTCAACTGAGAGATTAGTAACTAAACCAAAGATTTTCTTAAGGCAAAAAATGAGAATGCAGAAAAGGAAATGTCACTCTATACAAAATAGTGACTTAAATTCAGTTAAAGAAACCCTCATAACAGGATTTGCTATAAATCAAAGAAAATTCTCCACCTCCCTGGACCTATTGTTACAAGTTTAGAAGAACAAAATAGAAGACTAAGGTCAAAGATGTAATAGGGATTGAACTGTCAAGGAGATGTGTAAAAGTTTGAGAGTTGAAAATCAGGGTAGCACTGACTATGGGTTTAAAGTAATTAGTTTTTCATTCCGTTTGTCTATGGCAGGAAAGTTGTTTACCAAAGATGTATTGGTTTCTAATATGATGTGGTATTTTTCCAAAAAAAAAAAAATAAAAAATCAATGAAGTAGATAGTGTATCACATTTGACTCTAATATAACTAAGTTTCTTTCCACTAAGAAATACACTAGAGATTTGAATCAAAAAACTCTCAAAGTCCTTTCCACAAGGCTCTGGTTATCTATTGTGACTATCAAAGGACAGTTTCCTCTACTGGCTAAAGCACTGAAATCTGCTTTATGGAATTCAGACTTTACCTTAAACTTTGATCTGCCTTAATCTTTCATCTCTGCTAGAAAAAAGCTTCAAAATAAAAAAAGAAAAACACCAACTAGAATCACTGTTTGAAGCACAGCTCACTGTAGATTGGAAATAAGTAGTAGTCATAAAAGAAACATTGCCCTCAACTGTGCATAAAGGCAGTTTGGCACAGACTGTAATCTCCCTAACTGTACAACTAGTGTCCTGAAACTGCACCCTGTTTGCTGCAACATTTTTTCCAAAGCAATCTTCTTAAGACTAGAAGTACTTTCTGTGTTCAGTGATTTTTGTAGGTTTTTCTGGTTTTACCCTCATTTAAGGCAGCATTTTTTTCTGAAGAACTTAGTAAAATTGGCAACAACTTTTAGCAAGTTTTAGTGTATCTAGGACTTATCCAGAGCTTGAATAGCCTGCTATTTAACCCAGAAGTCTGGCTTCTGGCTAGATATGATACTGAAGCTCGGGACTAATGCATGGGAACAAAAGTGGACAGAAAGAGGGGATGCAAAGCAGCGCATTCCCAGCTCCTCCGAGCCCAGGCAGCTCCATTTACTGCCAGATAGAACCACAATTGCGCATGCAGGGTTAGTAACAGCGTGTTTTGGGAATTCAGAGACAAACCAATAAGTGGGATCACTATGGTCCTAACTTCTTCGGTGAAGAGGAGATGGAGTTTGTCAGTAACTCTCACAAGGAAAGGACTTTTTCATCAGACAGGCTACTAACCTATCTAGGATTCATGATGAGTCAACTGGACTCCAAGGATCCAAACAAGGATCCAAAGATTATGGGACAGGAGGGAGGAGAAAGTTTTAAGCCAAAAAAAAAAAAAAAAAAAGAGTAGCTAGCTTTTTAAGTTGTTTTCTGGCTCAGATGATATTGGTTTTTTCTCAGTTTCAATTCATTTGTTTTCATCCAGGGGACAGTCTCTTACAGGCTTTTTGGCTTTATAATGATAGGACTGACTGGTTTGGAAAACGGAAGACACATCAGGGTGTTACTGCCATTCTCAGGGCAGCTAAAGTTGCAGCATTTGGGCTATCTATCCATCCTGTGTCAGCTCTCAAAAAGGAGAGAAGCAGCACAGATATGCATGCTATCCGATAGATTGGGGTTTCTGGAAAATCATACATTTTGAAATACCTGGCTCAATGACAGTATTTCTAAGAATTCCATATGTATATAAAAGCTCACTCCTCAGCCCAACAAAGCATTGCTATAGTGAACAGAGGGAGGCCCGACATTACAGATGGGAACAAAATACTCCAAAATGAGACTATGGGATGGAATTTCCGCTGGAGCCTTTTGTCATTTATTTTGTATGGTCTAAATTAACCAATTAAACATTTCAGAAATAAAATTATTTGGCCTGTAAACTGTGTAGAATAAAATGTTTGAATAGCTGGGTTCTATAAATCAACCTATGTAATATAAGACACTAGTCCTGTTTTTACCTACCCTTTTAAAGGATTAACAGGGAACTGGCAAGAAGAACAGTAGTGTTGATATGAGCTTCCAGCTGGGATTGATTACAGGCTACAGCCTAATGTGGTAATGTTTTGTGCTAGCACAACAGTTTAACTAGAGAGTGCTCACAATACATATCCCCCACCTTCTGCCTCATAAGTGGTGATATAAAGAAACCAGCTAATTTTGTTGTGATTCTGACCTTTGATCTGTTAAATCCCCAAATTAATTATCTAGCATGCACGTGATCTTCTACTGCTTAAATTAGAGTACATTTGTAGAACACATCTCATGTTAATAGCTTGTTTCTAGGCAAGTCTTTACCTAGCCTCTGTCCTTATTCAAGCCCATAGGACAGCGTGAAGCGGACAGAGGCATAGAGAGGGGTTGTAGGTGTTATTTCCTTACCAGTAGGATAAAGGTTAAAACAATATTGTGGAATTTAAAATCAAGAATTGTAGGGAGTCATCAGTCTACTGTTCCTACCAATTACCCAATGTAAACGGAGAGAATGAAATATAAGGTAATGTCAGAAGTACAATTAATGCTTAGCTTAGTCTGCTGAAGTATTTGGAAGTTGTTTTTATCATGAGAGAAATTCCTGGGATGAAATCACAAGGCAGGAAGTGTGTTGTAAGATGTGTCAACAGATACTGCAGTCTAGGACAATGAGGATCAACTGTTCTTGTCTAGTTATTAATATTTCTGGAGATATTTTTAATAGATATTTTTGGGTTGCTGAGCCTGAAGTGATTTGTTTCTGAATATTTCTGATTTGGAGGAATTGCATGCTGTCCAGAAAGTCACAGAAAATGCAGAACTCACAAGAAAGTGCCAAAGTAAAATTCAACACATAGGCAACAAAGAGTGTCATCATCATCACAGTATCCACCGTGGAAATTAAAGGTGACTTTGGGGTCAGTGCTGATCTGGAGTCTTGGATCACTTTAGATCTAGTAGTAGCAAAAATGAAATGCAACCTTTTCTTCTGGAACTTAAGGTAGATGCACAGTGTGGAAAATAGCTGAGTTCCATATGGCAAAAAATGCAAACAGTGCAGCTGTATCAGTGCTGATATCCGTTTGGATAAAAAATCCATTATTATAGTGTTACAATTTCTTGAAAGAAAGTTTCCACAGTATCCATTTGAATCAATCCTGCCAATCCTGTCCACATATGTTAAATAACACAGGTCACACATATGTTAAGAAATTTTTAATTATATGTTAAGAAATATGTGTTAAGAAACACAGGTCAGTCAAGAAATGAGGACAGCTGAGCCCATGGTTTATCTATGCTTGAAAGGGCTGAGGCAGAGCTGAGATACTCGGGAGATTTCTGGGGATATGCGGAGGTAGAATTGCAATGGACAGGGAAATCAAAGTAAAACACAGATGCATAACACTGGACTTACGGTGTGTGTTGGACATTTTGGGCGTGGCTGTTTCATTTCTGTTTAAGGTCTGCTTCACGTACCTGAGTTGGTTGGATGTAGACCTACTCAAATATAAGCATAAGCCGTATTACAGAGACATTTGAACAATCAAGTTTTCCAGTCCATTAACAGAGTTAAGAATTTACAACGGATAATCGTTAAATTTTTTGATGCATATATGCAAGCTTGAATCCTTTACTAAGCTACTTATGAATACCTCACAAACTGCATATATGACTTACATGTGGTTGTAGGTCTTTTCTATATATTGTCTGTCAATATGGGTGTGTTTGCTCAGAAAAGTTTTATTTGGTGAGATGAGAAATGGCAAAGGAGGAAAATTTTAGTGGGGATTTCTATACCTTCAAGAAATGTGAGGACCATCATCCTGTACAGAGATCCATTTAACAATGACTGCAGGAATGCAGTGTTCTTAACTGAGGTTCCTAAGGTGACTTGCAGGCCAAAATAATTTTGAACATGTTAGTTCTTAAATACTGTATATATGGGGCCCTTTCTTACCATAACTTGACCAAACTCTGTAACTGAGCATTTATCCGTCCACAGTATCTAACATATGTGGTCATATCATTTGCAAACATGATTCTGCACAAACATAAAATAACAAAGACTGGTGTTCTCTTTAAAAGTGGTAAGAGAAAATTGAATTGATAAATGTAACCTTCATAACTAATAATGCATATTTGAGAACAAACGAATTATGACTGTTTTACAAAGAGCTACTTGGAATAGAAAAGGTATTCACTTGTTTATATGCAATTCTTCAGCTGAGAGATTTTAAAACTGGAAGAAATCACTTGATCATCTATGGGACTTTCTACATGAAATACACTTTAGGAACTTCTGAATTAATTCTTCCTTCAAGACTAATACCTGCAACTGCATTGGAGCTTATATTTTAAGGGGAAAACACAAAACAAAGCCTTATAGTAAGGGGACCATGACCCATGATAAATTTTCTAGCTGAACATGCCTCTTGTCAACATGCAGGGCTTAACCAGACAGAAGAAGCTGCTTCCTTCTCCTCGTGTCCTAACACAACCTAATGCAGCTGGACCAGGGTATTGGTTATGAAACATATTCTAGCTTGCTTTCCCAAGGAAATGAAGGTTCCATAATGGTATTTTCTATCTGCTTGTCTGTATTTCTCTAGAGCCATTACTTTCTACACTTCCCCTAAATGAAGGAACCTGTTAATCAGTTTCAGCAAGAATTGACATGGATCCAGCCAAACAGATGAGGGGAGGATTTAGGGGAAAGGGGACGAAGAAATGTGTTGGGAGATGTGTAAGAACCCTGTAACAAACCCGGCTTCATTAGTTGTTCTGTTCACAGAACTGGGGTTTTTTTGTGTGGTTTCTTTTTTTTTTCCCCTGAATTGATCTGTGGCCCCCTGTACTCTTGAGTCATATCGACATACTTGTCTGACAATAAGTGCTTTCTGTTTACTACAGCATCAGAGCCAAGATAGTTAAGGACAAGAAAATTGGATTCTATTCTTCCTTGTGAGTCACTAGTAAAAATGCCAGCTATGCGACTGCACAATCTTTATATCAAAGATAATATAAGAGAAAGAAAACAACCAGATTTTCACATTCCAAGCTATGTATGCACTTCTGGAAGCTGGAAAGTTTCTCTCCAGGGCCATAAACTGAACACATTTGTACATATGGGATACAAACGGAACCAAATCCCCAATGCCTTTTCTTTTCCTGACACTTGAAAATGCATGAAGTAGAACATTTAGCTATGCATATTAATGGCTGGACTGAACAGTTCTTCAGAGCTGTATAATAGTAGAATAATAGTCTACCTTAATAGCAACATGAAATGAGGAATATTGAAATAAGGGGGCTAGATGCCAGGTTAATATCAAGAGACTACACAGTACTAGTGCCACATGGCTTGGTTGACCACTACAGACATTGAGTTTTGCTGGCAGGAGCATAGCAAGACTGGGCAGTAAGATGGGACATTCCAAAGCTGAATCTGTTACTCTCCGAATGAATCATTACTTACAACTGGAAAGCTGTTAGAGACTAACTTAGCATCCATAGCTCATTAAAAGCATCTTCAAA
Organism: Limosa lapponica baueri; assembly: GCA_002844005.1. Classification (NCBI taxonomy): domain Eukaryota; kingdom Metazoa; phylum Chordata; class Aves; order Charadriiformes; family Scolopacidae; genus Limosa; species Limosa lapponica. The sequence goes on along the minus strand of KZ505688.1, from coordinate 1,159,179 downwards.
GTGAATATTAATTACATCTTGGAAAATGTCAGGTTTTGAACAGTTGGAATGACAAAGTAGGCTAGTTCGGTGGGGAGACTTATCTTGCCCATCAGCAACCAGCCTTCCGCTTATGTTGCTTTGGACATCTCTTGCTTTACTTTCTTGTTGTTGCCAAGAAAACACTTCCATATTGCTGTACATACTGTACTGGACACTGCATGGCCATGTGCTGTTTACAGAATAGGGAAAACAGCCAATATCAAAGTAATTTTCCATACCTCTTGCTTTTTCTCAAAAAAGAAACAAAAAAAGTTAGCTATTTGTTCAGCTGTTGAGTTTGGGTTGGCGGTACTGGACTTAGAGCTCTGCTGTGGCAAATTGAGGACTAAGTTACATGTCTTACACAGGAGTTCAGAGTAAATGATAAGACCAGATCCTTCTGGACTTAAAAATCTCTTAATCTATCTTAATAATACTAATTAAGATCTGCTACATTATACAATGATATTCTTAACATGGGAAGTTTCTATTTCACCAGTATACAATCATACAATTATACAGTGTGGCAATGGAGAACAAAGAGACTGCTAGGACAAAAAAATATTGCTGTGAAATGATCTTTAGAGGGAAAACATGTCTCAGAGGAGTGTATCACAAGTTAATCACAGTTCTTGTGGTTTGTAACTTTGACAGAATCATGTTGAGGCTGGCAGCAAAGTGCAGGGCAGAGACTGTTGAAAAGAAATTGTATTCTGCAGGCTCCCAGAGTACAGCCTTAGAAATTTCTTTAATGTTTTTGTTGCATTTTATGATTAGTGAAACATAGGGTAATGCAACCACTCAGCTTGGTATTCCTTTCAGAGCTCCTGATGCCATCTTCTGCTCTTCATGACAGGCTCTGTTAAAACACCCTTTATCTGACTTTTTCTCATACAAACCACCATAGACCAGAAGGCAGAAATCCCAAGTCCATCAGTGGTTTATAGCAAATGTAGATTTGTTTTTTGTTTGTTTTTTATTTCACAGATCAACAGAAAAAAAAGCGAAGAGGAATGGAAGGGAAAAGTGTACTTTTCCTAATCCTTGTGTTACCTGGAGAAAACAGCGTTATTACTTCCACTCTATTCCTCTTTCTTTTGTGCAATACGGGTACTGCCTTGCTGCTAAAACTGCTCTGCTGTGCTACATTCCAGGGTGTAGACCTGTCCCATGTGAGGAAGTATAACTTTGGAGAGCTGATTGGGACACCGTAGTTTTTCTAGAGTTTTTTGGCTACCCATAAAGTAAAAACTATTAAAACAGAAAAAAAAACATGATCCATTCTTGTCATCTCCTCCTGAAGGTTCAGAATCCTCCTTCAAGAAATCATTTTATGAAGGTTGCAGCTGATGAAGTAACAATTTAACAAGTTCTAATTTGCTATGTAAGCAAGGTATGGTGTGAAACTCATGCACTCCAGCTCCTACCCCTTTTTTCTTAACAGCAGGCGTGTATTCCTTCCACCTAGAATGGAATGGAGTGGATCTTTTCTCATGCTAACAATGACATATTCCTTACAGTCTATTTATTTCAGACAGCAGTCTCAAGGATTCTTCTTTCAGCCTTCAAGGCAACTAAATAGGTACTTTTAAGAAACAAGGCCATTAAGGAGCTTTCAACAGATTTTTTTTTAACAATCCATCTGAGAGAATAGAGAACTAAACCATTGTCCTAATTTGCTATAGAAAGACGATAATTTTCAAGTGGCAAATTTCAAAGAAATTTCCAAAGAAACTTCTGCATTTCATCTGTATTAACACCTCTACAATTTTCCTTTGTAAGACTGCTCAAAATGGCTTATCTTCTCTCATAATCTATGTCTTAGCTCAGCAGCACCAGCATACCTGAAAATCACATAAATTCTATTCACTTGAAATTCTGGGGAACACAGAAAACAGCTGTTTGATGCAGCCTGCCTCTTGACAGCCTGACTCTGCCACCCAGACACTTCTCTGCTCACTTCCTGAGGCAAGGAGCCTGCCCTGGGCTAAATGCTTTTACCTTCACTCAGGTAGAAGAAAATGTATCATAGCCTGACAGTAGCCTATCACACCAAATTATTCACACAGACAGGGCCTGACCCACCACCCCAGGTAGGAGTAGGACAGCCAGGAGCAGTCAAGGGCAGCTCCTGCCCTGGGCAGCAACACCTCCCTGGGAATGGAGACATAAACCCATGGGACCCATGGCTGGGCACGACTGGGCTGTAGAGAACTGGAGACCAGCCCTGCTGTGGCATTGCTGGGGCAGAGGCTCATGGCCCCGAGGGGCTGGCCATGGGCAGAGTGGGGGGAGGTCAGAAGGGGCTAGCAAGGGACAGTCAGTGCTGGAGGTGCTCTTGGGGACCTGGTGACCTGTCAAGGATGAGAGAGATACCACTGTACTAGCAGCTGCACAGAAAACCCAAAAAGTGCAGTCACTATTTCCAATAGATTTTAATCAGTGAACCAGGTAATTTATACTAAAATAGACAGAAGAAACTGTAATAACTAAAAAACTATTACTAAAGACAAATGCATTCCCAACATGGTTTTGTACTTGCATTACAATAACACGAAAATGCAAGCGAGGTGTACAAAAGCAACCAAAATCAGCCTTCTTGCTGACAAGCCACTCTAAATAATATGGTTGTGGTTGATAACCTATCAGTAAAAGAAATGCTTCCACTCATGAACATTGCAGCTATTTTTTACAGCAGTTTCTTAACATGCACAGTGAAGCTTTTCATTAAAAAGCAAATCAACAACAACAATGAAAAACCCTCATCCGCCCAAAACAGTAGAAATAGTTTCAGACTCATGGTGCTACATTAAAATGTGAGTTCTTTTGAGATATGTGATGCTGCTGTTTCTCTGAAACTGCACTAGTTCAAAACTAGTTTCACTCAATTTAACTTCCTATTGATCCTTCGGAATTGCAGATATTAAACACTTGGTTTCACAACAAACTTAATGAACAGTTCTGAGTCTCTTTATGCACGGCCACTGGAAATGCATGGACCAGTTGGAATCAGAGATTACAGCAATGTCCCATTGGCCTGCAATTTTCCGGCAGCTGAGAGTCATTGCCTGGATATATATAACGGCTCGCACTGCAAGTTTTTCTCCTGAGAGCTGAATCTAAACTGGAAAATCCTAGCTTCAGAGAATAAACCTACTGAAATAAATAATTCTATTTCTGTGGGATGTGTAAAGCTGTAAAGAGGGGTTCTGTCCAGAGGACAGGCATTTATGTTAAGACCTTTGCGTAGATTTATGCTCTGAAGAAGACAAAAGATCATGAAATGAAAGATTTAAAGAGACAGGTTGAATGTGTGCACAGTGGGAAAGAAAGAAAAGGGAAAACTGAAGGCAGAAGGAGAGGTTAAGGCTTCCTGGAACAGCATGGTGATGCAGTAGGCTATGATGATTCCTGTTAAAACTAGAAACCTCTGTGATCTCCTCCTTAAGTCCAAGCCTATGCCCCAGCTAACCATAAACCCAAACTGTTGATTCTTTCAGTCAAATTGCTGTGGTGAGGGGACTGTGAAAGTCAGAAATAAGGTAGCCTCTCATCCATGTCTGATATGGAATATTGTCCTAGTTTGGCAAATACAGATGGAACAGTGAGCTGCGACTGAGGAGTGGTTACAGAAGGTGAATCCAACCTCCTTCCAGCAAATGAGTTGTTGCTTTCTGGCTGACATCAGAGCCCATTTGCAAGAGAGCTCTTCCTTTCCAGTTTTCAAGAGGCAGTACAGCCAGTTGGGAAATTTATTACTGGTAGCTGTCTTTTAGCTGAAAACTTTGTTAGCTGTGTGAGAAACTCCTCTCTGCAGCACTTACCTCCCCTACGGTCAGGCCTCTTTTGGAGGAGAGAGTGTTCAGAGAACCATTTAACAGACAGTAAGACCCTGGTCTCAGCTGGGAGGACTCAGTCCTGCAGATGAGGTTGGTCATTACCTAGGTCAATTTACTAAACTGTTGAAAAAGATGTACCAGTATCAGCTTGGGGTCATTAAACCAAGACCCAAAGTTTAGCCCTTGGTCACAGTTATTGCATATTGGCTGTAGAAATGGAAGGGTCAGCTGAATATCTTGATATGCAGTTGTGATTTTATGACTGCACTGCAGAAGGAAAACAGTGGGAGCTGAAGAACATGAACCATATAGGCTCTTCCATGGTCCTGGGCATGTACATGGGTTACCACAATCCCTGCTGATGAAGTACTGTTTCAGGTTCCATTGCCAGTATTTGACCTACCTTGGATACACCTCTCTTCCACAGTCTAAAAGTGACAAGAAGTGAGGAATATTCTGTAATTAGAGGGAATCTTTTGTGTGAAAAAATGAGTCAGTCATATTAGTCTAGTTTAAATGATATAAACTGCTTTGAAATGGTCTAGTAAATCCAGACAATGTGGGAGGAAGGTAAGTGCAGGAGATTGTGATATACCAGAACAGATTTTCTCAGAAGGCAACCAAAGTTCCACCTCAGGAGGTTTTGAAAGACAAGTATGAAAAACAGCTGTCAGGAACAGTTCAGGTATATCTGTTCTTGTTTTCAAATAGATAAAAAGCTAGATAATACCTCAAGGTCTTTTCTATGGCTATCTTCTGTGGTTCCAGTTACTGGCTGCAGATTGAGTTAAGACTGATGCTTCCTACCTGCACAAGCTGCAATGGGACTCAGCACCATTTATTATTCTGAAATAGCAGGTGCACCAAAACCAACAAGAGAATACCCAGTATATGTATTGCTTTTCATGTACTTTTTGTATAAAGAACAGATTGCCTTTATTGCTCCTGACCTTACATTTCTTTGTCAAACATATCAATCACTCCCCCTAACCTTTAATAGGAAAGGCTAAAGTTGTTTACTGCAGCAGTTCCTATTCACCACAAGGACACCACCTCCATTCTGAACCAGTCAGATTTGCATACCTTCCACTGATTATCCAAAAAGATTGCTTCTTCCCCTAAAATATTTGTCCATTTCATACATTTTTTTTTCCCAAGGAGGTCATTCATTGCCAGTGAGGTTAAATCTAAAAGTCAGCAGTATTTGGCAGAGATTTATGTGGGAATAGATATGGGTCTGTACAGCTCTCAGACTGATTAAATAAAGAATGTCATGGGAGTAGTATGATAGTATATGCATACTCCAGTAAATGAAAGTAATGCATTAGAATGCAGCTTTAGGGTCTAATTTAAAAACATAATTCAGACACAAGCAGAAGCCTTTAAAATATTGGCAGATGTCTTCATACTGTATTTCATATAGAGGACAAAGTGGATTAAAGATAAATGTAATCCAAATAATGGTGCTGTTTCATTTATTTTTTCACTTATGTTTTATTTCTTTTAAAGAAATTCAATTTGCAGAGGATTGTTTTCTGGGTTTTCATATTTTTATGCAGATCCGCTTAAAAATGTGAGCAGGGTTAAAAAAAGCATTCATTACAAATTGATGCTTTTCCTGAGGCAGCCTATGGTAAGTCACAGCCTTTACTCAGCCTAGGTGAAATAAATACTGTTGTTAAAAGGAGCATTTCAATAAGCGGGAACTTTGATTTGTCTTTCTGTCTCCCATCCCCTTTCAATCTCATTATTTGTCAAGGTGATTAGGCTTAAATGGTTATTCTCACTTAGGACTCTCAACTTTTATTGTAGCCCATTGGTGAAGGACAGACAGGCTATTATTGTCTCTGCTCCACGTTATATTTTTCCCTAGTGACATTCTATCAGGTTGGTGCTTTTACAACATTCTTTTTCTTCCACCTTCCCTGCACTGCTTTAGAAGTCAGGAGGAAATGAATAAAAATTCAAATGTGGCTCAAGTCCATTGTTAAATGGAGTGAAAGATAGTTTCTCAATTCAAGAAAAGTTGGCTGGAGGTTGTGACACATATTTATATCCTCATATGTCTGAACAGGCAGACAATTGATCCTAAGTGGAGACCTTCTAATTTCCTTACTCATTTATATGCTTTTGACTGCATGGTTGTGACTGTCACAGGGACATTGCAGCACCTACTTCATTAAGCATTTTTTGACTAAACCCAGAGTTTGTGAGGGCATGAGGAGGAAAGTTGTTTGTGTTTCTTTTGAGCTTAAGACTTAGATGAAGTAATAACATGAACAAAAATATAATGTTAAAATAATTTTGACTGTATTTCAGCTTTCTAATTCCATTTTGATTGTTTTTTTGTCCAATCACTTTAGTATCAATCATGCCATTAAAACCACGGGGAAACCCTGAATCTCTTCAGTGGAAATAGCATCAGATCATCCCAACCTTTCACACTCATTGAGCACATGATTGGCTTGATTTTTTTGGAGCTAATGAGCAGTTGCCAGTGTTCTCTATTTTGAAAGAGCAAACCCATAGGTAACTTACAACTTAACTGTAGCACAGAAGCCAAAGACATGATTCTTAGAAGAAAGTTTGTTAATGTTGTTCAAACTAAACAGCATTCGCATTCATTTCCCTTTATTATGACAAAGTGGTCTTGGAGACATGCCAGCAATCAGTGACACCAACACTAATAGACTCGAGGATATAAGAATTACACCCTTTGTACCATGTCTTCTATCAGAGGACTTCAGGATTTACTACAAATGCTAATTGGTCAAATCTTAAAACTCACTGTAAGTATTGTCAAGACCCTTCAGCCTTACAGTTGTTTTGCAGCAAGATGGTACAAAGCAAACTAGGACATGTTCCTGAGGGAGAGGGCATGTAAAACTCCTCTACTCCTCTACACTTCCGCTAATTCAGAACAAAAAAATAGCAATTGTATTTTGAACTGTGAAACTAATTAAATTTTAAAGTAATTTTCTCATTCAGAAAATAATTTCTCTGCTCCTGATGTGTTTAAATCCAGACAGACTGTTGTTTTTTTAGAAAGTAAAGCCCAACTCAGGAAGATATTCTGAATTTAAAGAGGGAAATTCTGCTTGAAGCTTTCTGTTCCCTGTTCTGCAGAGGGTCCAGCTGAAATATCACAAAGACTCCTTGGATCCAGGTTGACTGGAAGGATTCTCTGGAAGACACTTTGTGTAACATTATGCTTGAAGGAGAACTATTACCAGTTAGATCAAATCAGTCACGACCTTGTCTAGCAGAGTCTTGAAAACCTCCAGGAATGGAGAATTGAACCATCGTGAACTTAATAATTTAACATGTCCATTAAATCAGGTGAGTTTAATCTGATATTATGTCTATGCCTATAGTTCCAAAAGTATCTACAGCCAGGAACAATCCTTGGAGCGTAGGACAGAATGCAGAGCATTTGTGTCTACAGCATTCTGGGTTTGGAGTGGACTGGGCTACATCTAGATCTCCCCAGGACAAACATAATTGGTGGTGTATTTTGGTTTTCTCCTTTCAAAGCTGCTGGAGTTCACTGGAGTGGAATTTTTGTAGCATGAGAGCAAGGGTATTGGCTGCACGTCAGTGTGTGTGGGGTAGTGGTGGTCAAGATCTGCGGGGATAGTATTGACAGCCAAGTGATGAACTTGCCTGAGGGAAGCATGCTTCTCATGTGTTTTTCATGAATGCAGTCCATAGATAATAGTATCTGGAGGAGAAGAGAAAGCTTTTTTTTTTCTCAGAGAAAACTTGCTTAATTTATTCAAAAACAAGCCCATATATTGACTAACATATACGCAGTGCAGATGAGCTGCAGATAGGACCGAGACACAAACCAAGTCAGCAAGCTAAAGAATATGACCACTCACCAAGTATACCCTGTAAAATATCCTCTAGTTGTCTTTCCCAAGTAGTATAATCATTCACTTGCCACATTCTCTTGGCCAATTTGCAGACTAAGAAAGTGGCCTACCCAGAATCTGAAATGAAAATAAAGTTACTGTATATACTGCTATGAACATCTTATGGGGTCAAACCACCACAATAAGGAAGCAAGAACCCCTTATGGGCTCCACATTGAATTAATATTGCCGATTTTGTGTGCTTAGGGACTACTGTTACATCTAGATTCCAAAGCATGTTAAGCAACAGGTACTTTGGCCAACTGGCACTGTGACTACTTCTGTCCTTCAACTATATAGGACACTACAGTCCGACAGCCCTAAACAGAGGCTAGTGCAAATCTGCCATTGTTAAAGTTAAGGAAGTGACTTGTATTCAGCCTTGTTAAATGTATGAAATGTAACTAAAAGTCAATGACTGTTAGAGTATGCACTTTTTATATGTATGTATTTTGGACAAGTTAATGCTGATAGAGCATCAACTATTATTAACTATAATTATAATAATTTAATAATAGTTATAATAATAACTATATTAACTATACTAGAGCTGTTTACCATCCTAAAATATTTCAAAAAAAAGGAAAGTTTTTTTAAAATTCTCTTTAAAGCTGGAGAAGGTGAAGAAAGAAGCCACAAAATAATGACAGGTCTGGAACAAATGCTTTGTCGTGAGAGACTTAGGGAGCTTGATCTGTTTAGCTCATCAAATGCATCAAGTGTTGATTTGTCTCTAGCATAGCCTAAATACTTTCATGTGGAGAAAATATAGCATATTTCAGCCTTCCTCAATATAGCTAATAAGACATAAGAGAAAGCGAAGTTTCTACTTAAAGGCAGATGAACTTAGGTTGGGAAGAAAACACACATTTATAATAATGAAATTGATTGATCTTTGGAAAGAGTATAACTTTCATCTTTGGTTATCCTTCAGCTCAGTTTATGGACAGAGCTAAATCCAGGTTTGGTCAGTAATTTAGATGTTTTTAGCTTGGAAGGAAGAAAGAAAAGGTGCATCTGAGAGATACGCTTTTGTCGTATTCAAGGCTCTGTCCATGATATGAGATAAACACTTTTGCTGCTGTGCAGAAGGTTAATACATATTCTGTAATAGTCCTTTTTTACCTTCAATATCTTAATTATACCTTTATGTAACTACATCACAACAGATCAAAAACATGGTTTTCAGAAACTCCCAACTTATGCAAATGCATTATATGCTATCATAGTTAGTTAAGTATTGTATTGTATTCCAACAGATTCTTGGAAGTACAATACTAGGCAATTGATACCTGTTTTAAAACTCCTAGAGCTGTATAATTCCATGACTGTAGATGAAATCCTACTCCCAGACATGACCAAATCCCTTATGTGAGCTCATGGTGAAATTGGGGCTTTGCTATCTTCAAAAGCATCAGTGTACCCTCTGTCACTGAGTTCAAGTGGGGATGGTCCAGCTCAAGAGAGCTTGTTTTCCCTCTCTCAAAAGTGGTTTACCATGACCGTTGGCATAAGCACAAATGTGCCCTCATCATTTCCAGCTTTGATTTGTTTGTTTTTTTAAAACATAGGTATCACTTTAGCAGTTGCAGGTCTGGAAATTCTCAGACAAAAGAACCAATAGAAAGGGAATCATCTTGCAGCTGAGAAGCTTTGTGTACCAAATCTGAACATAAGGTGATCCTACACGCTTCAGAATAAGCCCTTGTTGTATTCTAGTTTGAATTCCATTGCACAGCTCTCCTACCACAGCAGTGCCTGACTCTCAGATACATTCAATGCTAAATCAAAACTATACAATTTTGTTCCTCCATTAAAACTGAAGAGGAAGCAGGCAGGCCCGCACTGCCTGTCCCCAGTGCTAACGACTGCTTTACTGTGACTATTGCTCTAGTATGCTTGTGAAGGACAGCGGCCTCTTTCCAGACTTGGCCATAAGCAAAACAAAGAAAGCACAGAAAGTGTAATAATAGCAATAAAATCCTGAACTAAATAAAGAGTAAGAAATGGGGAAAATGCAAATATCCAGTGTTTCTCAGTCTGCTAATTGCTATGAAGATTAAATTTCTGAAGCTGATTTAATTCAAGAATTACAAATGTCTCCTAATTTACAGCAGAATGCTCTCCCTTAACATCCACATCATCTTGGATACTTCTTTTTCTGTTTGTTTTATTTGGCTGACATGAAATAAAAAAGAATGTTTTAGGTTTTCAGTGTGGATTTTTCAGTGTGGAAGTCCTGGAAATGGAAGCCATATGCTATATCAAAACTATGGTAAACAAAAGCAATTAAAAGGTAGATTTTCCTGAAACATATACATGTGTGGGGAGAAGAGGAGAGAACGCACACCTACATATGTACATATGGTGAGGGAGCGAGTAATATGAGTACCTGGCTAATAACACTATCAAAAAGTCTGCAGCGTGACAGAATGGAAAAATAATGGAAAAAGATAGCCTGGAAGAAACTAGCTTAAGAAAACATGACTTTTGTCCCATAAAATCTGTATTTAAAATAAAATTATAGCTGCACTTGCTTTAATGAAAATTAAAAAACAAAACAAAACAAAACCAAAGAAAACACCAGAGATCAGTTTTCTAAAAAAAAAGCAAAGCAATTATTTGAAACAGTGGATTTTTAGAGATTAACTGGATACTGTCACCCTTCACAGAAGATGGGACTACAAAGGTATGAACTCTGGTGCCTGCTATAGGTTTTACATTCCTGTGACGTACTCCATAGTTCTGGAACTGTCACTGAGGATTGATCTCCTCTTCCTTATTTAGGCACCTACGCTGTGATTATCTTTCAGGTGCCTTGTAAAACAAATACCTAAAATCCCTTGCATTATTAATGAACAGAGAAAAGTGCTTATGAAGGCCATGAGAGAAAGGTTGCATCCACTACCTGTTCTTAAGTACTCAAGCTTCATATGACAAACACTTCACCCTGGTTTCTGCTGGGAAGAGTTCTTGGCCCAGTTCTTGCCCACACTGCCTGGACAGAGTGGGGCAGGTAGGACACAACTGCAGCCTGGATGTTCAAAGTGTTGCTACCCGGCCACACCATGAGCACGATGACTCCTAGCTCAAGATGAGCTAACAAAAAATGACAAAGCCAGAAGGCTGGCAGATCACAGGATTCAGCTTAATCAAGTCAGTTCTTGAACTCCACACTTCAGAGAAAATATATATATATAGACACAGAGATATGAGGGCATACATCAGCTTTAATCAGTCTGCTGAGAGACTGGGCTGATGTGTCAGTGCTCAAGCACCATTACTCATCTATGCAGAGTTTTGATGGAGTCGTTTCTGCTTCTTGCCTCAGCCAGGCTGCATAACTACTGGTGCTGGTTGCTGAAGTCCCTTAGAATTAGTCCCTTGTTCATCTCAATCATAGTGCCATATCCAGGAATACATTTGAGAACAGGAACTTTTTAGATAACACATTTTTGGAAACATAGACATATTAGTTAATTGAAAATCTAGAGAGAAAATATCTCTTAGGAATAGTTGGTACTTATCTATGGCTCTTCTTGTTCCATATGGTTGTTCTAGTAAGTCCCAAAACTAAAACACTAACTTCTGGAAATACCTGGAACAAGCATTTCTGTCAGGGCAAAAATTCTCCATTATTTATGCATTCATTTTTCTGTTTTATGATGTTTCAGATGCATGTTGTATTTAAGATTCAAATCAGAATTTTGAACACTTACATCGCATGATGTAGGGGATTTCAAGCATGTTGTTAGGTGATGGTCACCATGAGACTATACTAGAACTGTTTACAGTCTGCATAAACCTCCCCTGCTCCATTTCTGCATAGGACCTGTATCTGCAAAATGCAGATCTTCTCTCTGAAGACTATTACAGTCTTCATCAACGTGTTTTTAGGCATAACTTTCAAATATACAGTATTGCAAAATGTTAATGCTTGACATGAGGCTCCCGTGAACTACAAAATGCTCCCTTCAGGGTGTGTTTCAGCAACATGTTGACAGAATAGACACTCCAGTCTGGATTGACAACAAGTTTGGCTCTATTATCAGTAGTGAAAAAGTATAAGGGATTCAACCTGGCAACAAATTAGCTGAATGTAATGCAGTTTGGCATTAACCTAACACAAAAATGACTTCATAAATTAAACAACTTGAGTTTCACTCCCTCTAGGACAGAAGAGAAAAATAATTAGGGAGCACTTTCACTTGCAAGAGCATCAATTACCATAAGCTACATGTGAAATGTTGCTGTCTTCAGATAAGGAGTTAATCTACTTTATTAAATAAAACGTGTCACTGTCACATAGGTGAAATAAAATTGTGCACTTAAACTATACGTAACCAACATATGCTGCAAGATTTACCTTCAAGAAAGCTTTGGAGATTCTGAGAACTGAGTGACATTATAATATTTCTTGCTTTTATAATGTATTGTTCAAGTAATTTAAAATTCAGTAAATAAATGTAAGACCGAACAAATCTCCTTCTACACATTCAAAAAAGGAGGCCAGTGTTTACAGCATGACCTTTGTGAATAAAGAAAGAATACCAGAAATTTTTGTGGACATATTCTCATTTTAAACGTAGACTTTAGTGTAAATATAGGATGAACAAAACGCATTCAATTCTAGGAAAGGGTATAGGTATGGAGAGTAAATATAAGATGATAATTTTATTTTTAGTTACAGATGAGATGGGTGAGATGAGAATGAGAGTAGGGCATCCAGTTAGGAAATTCCTCACATCTAAAAATATACTGAATAAAATGAGGGGAAAGTAGGAAAAAGTTACAAAAAAATGCAACCTTGGAAGTTTCATCTGTGGGCAATTAGAGGAACTTGTGTGTCTGTTCAGGTTTTCCCAAGATTATGAACCTGATTCCAGCATGATCTTTAGTTCCACATCTGACCAGGTTCACAGATATTAAAAAATCCCAGACAGGCAGTTTAACATGCTTCAGACTTTTTGTGCATGGACACAATAGCCCCGTAGTGCACGTCCAGTGCATAGTGCAACATTTGAAAACATCAGAGTCACCACAAATATTTTTATAGCCTATACATAATTCTACTTACAGCACAATTCCAAGACTGAGGACTCAAAATTCTACCTTTGATTCAATGTGAGCATTTATACCATCGATTTAATTGAAATTAAGATAGATTGCCTTTTAAATCAGTATTTCTGTTTCTATGCTGGTGGCTAGATTAATAGGGAGGCTGAAATACTTTTTTTCCTTCAGATTGCAAAATATGCTATCTGTCTTTTGGCACACACATTTGGAAAAAATCAGAAGGCTGCTGTAATGATCAATATTTGAATGGGACTTTGGAGACCAGTGAACTTAAAGAACTTAAGGGAAGAGATAGTGTGACTTCCAATACATCTTGTAACATCAATGTCCCCTCAGTTTCTTGAAGCCTAACACCTAGTCCTCAGTTGAGGCATTATTTATGTCCACTGAAAGTATTCCTCGTAAAAAGATAGCCACCAGTCTTGATGGGAGGACATTGGGAAATGGACAATCCATCACCATCCTCGGGAACTTGTTGCCAAAAATAATAATTTTCATTGATAAAAATGCAAATCTAATTTTAATGTCAATTCACCTGCAATTAAGAAAACTGTTTTTTTTTTCCAGCATTTATCCTGATTTCCTTTTTATTATATGTAAAATTAATACCTAAGTCAGTATGGCCTGTTTCACAGAGGCATGATTTTCAAGGACAGAAGTTGGATTTTTTTGTAAGTGTAGAAAAAAATGGTCTTTTTCAGTGAAGAACACAGTAATGTAGTTTCTTTGTATTGTCATTGTAGACTTCAGTCCCTCTGGACACAGATTACAGGTACCCAGCTCTCACCACTAAGAGATAAAAGAGAGAGCTAACTTTTTAGTCGATGCCTAACTCAAGTATGAAAGCTACATGGGATGACACAGCCAAGGATTGATGCTGAAGGGCTTACTCGTGTTCCTGACTGAAACATTTCATTTCACACATGGCTACATAGGGCAATTGTTTAAACAGGTCCAGGCAGGATGGGAGGATCCAAGGACACACTGTGTTACTGCCTTGCCACTATATTCCTTTGCCAAGCTTTCTGGTATAGGAAAATTTTTATCAAAAGATTTTTGCATTTGCTTCCAGACTGCTGACAAAACTGTTGAATGGTATCAGACACATTCAAAGCCTTGTGGATGCCCACCAGAACATATCACATGCCTTGAAGTTTCCACCAACAGAATCTTCTGGAGCTTGCTAGGAAAGTGTTAAGTATTTTCTTATGAAGGAAAAGAAAAACTGTAGAATGATGAATCTTGTTTTAAGAATGCAATATACAGGCTTTGAAAGTTCTTCAAATTTTTTTTTAGAAATCATTGCCCCTGTTACCAGAATGAGTTATTATTTTAAATTCTACAGAACATGTTTAATGTGTGGGTGTTCAGTAAACCACACTGAAAGCGTGGTGCGTTTTTTTTTTTTTCTTCAATAGCTAGGTCACATTAAATACCGTGTGCCAAGTATCTTCAGAAATAAAAAGAGAAAAAAAAGAAAACCACTCTCCCCCTTCTTCCTTCAAATAAGTGATTAAACCTCTAGTATTTACTACAGTCTCAAAGGCAATCGGCTGCCACAAAATAAACAGCACAACCAAAACGTCACAGCTGCCCACTTTCAGTGTCAGACATTTGAGAGACGAAGGACTAAATGCAGTCCATTTTGTTATCTTGCAGCTGGGTTTCCTATGATGAAATATCCATTGATCCATTCCACCTTATTGGCTTTAGATGAGTTTTTCCTGATACACCAGTAGGAAGTCTCTTGTGGTATACAATTCAATCATTGTATTGGTAAAAAAATTCACATACTTTGTAGTTTTTGTCCTTGATATTCTCCACATGTTTGGAGCATTGAACAGCTGGGGCCATAGAAAACATTTAGAAATCACATTCTTTTATGTAGATCAATCACTTTTGTATACATTGCACCAGGCAAATGAAAATTGTTCATTTACATGTCAGTGGGAGTTTGATGTCTTTGAACAATCTTTCAGACACTAGTGTGGGCCACTGTTTGTTTTCCTTTGGAAAAAAAAAAAAGGAACTATATATTCAGGAATGAAGCTCTAAAATCGATTTAAGATTGAGAAATGAAATACATAAAACAATAATCTCTTCCCCCTATAATGGTATCTCTGACTTTAGCTTAAGAAGCATAAATTCCTTCATCTAATGTTTTTTGGGGGAACTTAAACAAGGTCAGAAAGAGTGTGATATATAGTGTAGACTATGAATAAACAGATGTTGTTAGTTAACAAATAAACAGTAATTATAACAAAGAGAGAAATGCCTTACATCATGATTTTTTTCCTCATTATTATAAGTCTGTCCCTCTCTCACAGCCCCATCCCCATTTCTGGTAAAAGGCCTTGTCATAAGTTGCTTTAAGAGGAGAAAAATATTTTCAGTCATCTTGTATTGCAGCAATATGCAATAAGTCACTTCAAGTCATTTTTGTTGTACAGCTACAGTTATATTCAAGGTAACATTGTGCAGAATACATGCCTTAAATGTCTTACTAGGGCTGATATACCAAAGTTTTCCAGAGGCCAACTGGAGAGTTTAGCTACTCCTCAGCTAAGTTGTGTACACTGAAGATCGCCAGTGGCACCTTCCCTGATGGCTCAAAAACTTCCGAAGCGGACTTCATGGAAGATGTGACCGGCCTGGAATAACTCTATGTAGGAGACTTTAATTTCCTTCAGTCCCCTGTTTTAAAACAGAAATATTATTTTTGTCAGGTGCTCTCTATTAGAAACCTGGGGTTTTAAATGCTCTTCTTGTCCCAAATGGTTTGCATAGGTCAACATGTTGGGGACCTCTGCATGTAACACAAGGCCTGTGGCAAGAACTAGGTGAAACTGAAGCACTGCATGGTGTATCAGTGTGTTCAAATTTACACAGAGAGCTGCATCTTGGTTGAAGAAGAGAGATGATTAAAATGTCTATTTGGCTTGCAATAGTAAAACTCTGGCAGAGACTTTAGCTCACGTGTTCTTTTAAACTAAGAGAATATAGATTCATTGTTATCTTTTGTGTTGTTTTACCTGAAAATGTCAGCAGGACAGTCTGTAAGTGCTCAAATAGAAAAGCAATTTAAACACTTTCTCCTGAATGTTTTCTTTACTCCCAGCTGTCTCACGTGTCCAGTTGTTGGTTATATTAAACTTCCACGCAGTAATGCTTGTTCGGGCTTTTAGACGTCAGTGCTCATTCTTGGAATCTGAGGATACCTGTGATGACTACGAGGAAGTGGGAAATGACAGAATGACGAGCAGAGGAGGACCTCACCAAAGACAAAGAACGCAAACAAAGCAAAGGCTTTCCTAGTTTAACAGGAGTTTAGTGCCAGCTACCTTCTTATTCATTAACACTAAGAAAACATCCCTCTCTTTCTTTAAAGGGAGACTGCTAAGCTCTTTACATATTTGGTGTCTCCTAGCAAGCAGGATATGAAAAAACAGGATATGAAAAGGGATATGAAAATGTATGGTAAAAAAAACAACAAATGGTAAAAAAACCAAATCGTAAACAGAGTCAGGTTTAAGACCCACTATATTCAGAGCAATTAATATGGTAGATATACACTGGAGTTTGAGTCAGAAGTATTTACGCTGTATTTACAGATATTAGGGGCGTAGGAAAAGGGTATTGATTTCAGAGCTGTTTTTTATTGTCCACATGAAAAGGCTGATAGAAACAGAAACACAGTACAAATCCACAGTGAAAAACAGGTTCTGAAAAAAACCACCTAATAAGTGCTAGAATTCTGAGGCAATAAAGATTTCACTACAATTGAAAAATATTCGGTATTCTTTGGTAACAGCAATACTAAACACTGTGCAGAGAATTGCCAGCAGTGGAAACGAATAGGTTCAGTTGTCAGAATAATGGATAGTGAAAGCTAGAAGTGCCAACAATCAGGGTTATTGACTCTTAGAATAAAACTGTGAAATTTTCTCTCTCTCTCAACATATTTATTTCCCCTGAGTTCACCCTGCTTTTCTTTGTGAAGTCAAAACAAATGAATTTTTCCTGATTTCTGGCTAAACAATGTGGCATAGGAATGGAGATTTCAAAGCCTGCTCTCCTTTTGCAAAAAAAAAAAATTGCTTAGGGTCCTAGAATTCAGGTGAGAAGGAACCATTCTGTCCTTCTAATCTGACCTCCTGCAGAATTGCATCCTAATTGTTGGGTCACACCCACAGTTTCTGTATAAAATTTATTAAAAATAACCTGTCTAAAATTTGGGTGTTGCAATGCGTTTCAGCGATGAGGGATCTTTTGGCATTCTGAAAAACCCTGTAGTCAGTTATCTATAAGCACCTCTTTTCATTTTATGAAAATGAAATGTTTTTATGAAAATTAAAGGGACTTTAACTTCTTTACGGTGAGGGTGACAGAGCACTAGAACAGACTGCTCAGGGAGGTCGTGGAGTCCCCTTCTCTGGAGATCTTCAAGACCTGCCTGCATGCAGTCCTGAGTAATGTGCTCTAAGCAATCCTACTTTAGCATGAGGGTTGGACTAGACGATCTCTAGAGGTTCCTTCCAACTCTGACAATTCTGTGATTTGAGAAGACACAAGGGTTCTTTTGCATTGGCATGGATGAATGATTTGGGTCTACTCAACTTTGAGCAAAATCTGAGCAGCCTTCACTTTCACAGTAGCAGTGGTGGCAGTTTCTAGACTTTCTTCCCAGCTGAACACCCTCTGCACTTTCAGAATGCAGACGTAAGTGCTTTCAGAGCTTTTTAGTCCTGGGATTAATATGGATGGGTTTATCAAACACTTGGAAGCTGTTTTAGGAAGCTAAAACCCAATTTAGGTGGAAGGGGTTTAGGTAGAAGAAGTTCCTACAGCAGAGTCTACATGGACGAGTACAGACAGGTCCAACATACACTGCTTGTGTCCCATATGAGCCAGGCAAGACATAACTCCAGTCTAGAAAATATTTATCAGTGTTAAAGCAGCACTATGTAAAACCTGGTATGTCCTTCTGCATGAATTAAAGAGCTAGAAAACCATGAGAAATTATTCGGCAGAGTAGTGCAAGGGAGGGCAAATGAGGCAGGTGGATAGCATGGCTACGTGGATTCCAGACTGGAACTGGCCTCTGTCCAGACTGCTTGCAGCAAAAGAGCTCAGGCTTGTCTGCATTGGTCTGGACAAACATTCCCATAGTTGCATTGCTTTTGAACGGCAGTTGATGCTCTCGAGATCGCAGAGAGTTTGTATTCCACATCACACTGTGTCATTGAACTGAAATTGAAACTTGGGCAGAATACCATGGTTCTCTGATTCCCATTTTGTAGGTGCTCCTGGTTTCCTCTGTTGTTTATGCTTAAATCAGGTGAGTTGGAGCCATCTCAAACCACACGTACCTGCAATCCCAATAAAAGAGGGAAAAGTGGGAATGACAGTTAGTTGCAGAGTTGCATAACGAACAATGATTTATAATAATGAGATACTACTTCTTGAACTGGTTGAAAGCAGAATTTAAGCAGCCCCTGCCTTTAAAAAAAAAATTCAACATTTGTGGTAGAAATGTTTATGTTTTCAAGAAGCAAAATACTGCTCATTGACCTCAAGTCTAAATCTGAAAGCATGTCTTGCTGACACCAAATCAGAGAGCGCTAGCTGATTCCAGGCTATTGATGAGAATATTTATTTTCCTCAGCCCATAAAAGCTGCAAAAAGCTGCAGGGAACACTTCTAAGCTGGTATAAAAGAAGACTGAATAACATCAAGGTCTTTGCAATTCCTAATCACTATAATTCTATGATTTGATTTAAGCCCAGTTGCCACATAAACACCAACAAGTTTAGTATTTTTTCCATTTTGGGACATCATGAAAAACGCTCTTGTTTTAATACCTATGTAAGCACTAATTTTTACAGATGTCTTAAGATGTATAGTACATACAGTAGCTACAAATTAGCATATCGTGCATACGTTGCTTTGTGTGCTTTCTGGAAGGAGTCCAAGGATGACTGACTAACACATGGGATGCTTCCTTTTCACCACATTAACGTGAAGTCGACACCTGCAGTGATGTAAGCCCATGACTCACCTGCCTGAATGGAGGTCTCTTTAGGATCAACTGTTGTGCGCAGAATACATCTGCAACATCCAAATAAATGAGCCCTTCTAAAGTAAGTCAGCACTACCCCTGTTTAGAATGCAGGGCCCTTGTGAAGGCTGAGGTGAAGCAGCTGGCTAGCAGCTTTTGTGAGTCATTTTAAAAAGCCACTCTCACAGCTGGAGAGAAAATAGCCCTGGCAGCACTGGCAATCCATTATGAAATGTAAAAAGTCCTTCTCTGGGCGGAAGGAAAACTTCACCCAGCTGTCAAGTGTTTGAGATGTTGGGGAAAAGTGCACACACACGCATGCTCATGGCCCTGGCTTACAATGCGAGGAATACAGAGGCCACATTAGATAAAATTAAATCTCCTCTGAGACTGAAAAAAGCGTGGGCTGATGTGTTCACTTTTTAGAAATCAGTAAGGGTTTTCCTGAATGAGATATCAAGCACTTTTTATCATCCAAGAAAGACTGGCCTGCAGGTCTCTTTTCTCATTTAAATTCTCCTCTTCAGCATACCTGTATCAAAAAGACACTTGACCTCTGCCTGCATTATTGTCCAGCTCTATCGATCTGCAAGGTTCATATTGCAGAGAAAGGAAAATCTAAGTGGCAGAACAATCAATCCCTAATCCCATCTTTTTCCATTTGGCAAACGTAAAATGTAGTTAGTGAATGGCTTCTAGATGTAAATCAATTTAAGGCAAGAGATGCTGATGTTGCATATTTGCAGCATAATAAAAGATGACTGATTTAGAAAAGTCTGTGGAATACAGCAATGATGAATTTGAGTAGGAAGATGTGGAGAAAGATGACTTGCATAGCTGTGAAGTCTGAAGGGATTCCATGTGAATGCGATTTGCAGACCAATGGGAAAGGGGATCTTTAGAGGTGAAGCTCAAATATAGGTTTTCAGAACTTCTTTCTGCACTTTGCCTTATTTACAGCCACACAAAATGCAGTCTGGTTTGTATTTTCATGGAACAGTACTGACATCTAGCGGCATTATACACTGATCCTGCCTAATTGTCCCTCTGGTAAAAGCCAATAACCTACCTCTTGCAGAAGTCCTAACTATGACCCCATTCAATGGCTAGACGACAGCACCAAATCATTTCCCTTATGTATTGCGGTGATGCAAAATGTAGGCCCATTTGAGGCCTCAGAACTCGGAGAACTCTTTGGAATTTTAGGAAAACATTTTTTAATGTTCTTGTGGCTTTCTTTTTGAGAAGGACTAAAGCAATGCAGCCAGCCAAGGCCTTTCCGTTTTAACTAAAGGTGAAAGTTATATCTATAGCTGAATGTTACCTTTCAGATAACATGTGACCAGAGATCTTTATCAAGTTACTATGCTTAAATAGGAATTATTGAGTAGAATAGTAGCTTTATTATCTGTATGACTGGAAGTTGTGTATGATTGTTTCTGAAAATCCCATTAATTTCAGGGGTCTATAGTTCTAAAAAGGTGATAAACTGGAGGAGATTTAAAGAAGAATTGCTGTGAAGATAAAAGACTGAAAACAGATCTTACTGTGAAAGATCTAAAGAGATCAATCTGTTTAACAAAGGGAGAGAAGTGGTCACAGTTTATGAGTACATATATATGAAGAATAAGAATACGATAACAAAAAGATCGTTAAACTGGTAGACAGAAATATGAAAAGATGGAGTAAGTGGCAATTACAATGAGACAAATTTAGAGTTGAAATCAAGCAGAACTTCTTTTACTAATAAATGTAATTAACCCTTGAAACAATTGATGAAGGCCTGCGGTAACATTTAAATTTCTGGAGCATTTTCAATGAAAACAAGATGTTTTCTGGGAGATGTGTTTCCTTCAGATGGAATAGAAACCATGACGACAGGCAACCATTGAGGCAGGTTGCTCAAATTTTGTGCAGTTTCCATTCTTTCAGGATTTCAAGCCTGGAGGAATTTAGTCTGATATCATAACTGACCTTGCTTTGAGCAGGTGGTTAGACTAGAAACCTTAGGGCCTTTCCAACCTGATTTATTTTTCTTGATCATTTTCTAAACGCACATATATTTATATATTTTTTAATTTTAAATATAATTTAATTTTAAAATGAGTAAGTAAATTTTAAAATAAATAAGGGTAAGGATAAAGAGAAAACTGTAATTTCCTAATACATATTCAATGTCAATGAGAAATCATCAAAATAAAGATTATCAATTCCAATTCTCTGAATTTTTCTTTCACAGAATCACAGGATGGTTGAGATAGGAAGGGACCAAGAGTCAGTCACGTGGAGCCAGTTACTCAGGTCAATGTCCAGATGGTTTTTGGCTATCTGCAAGGATGGAATCTTCACAAACCCTCTGGAAATCTTGTGCCAGTGCTCAGTCTCTCTAACTGTAAAAAAAAAAAAAAAAGCCTTCCGGCCAATATCATGAAGCTAAAAGGAACATATTTCTAAATTCAATTATGGTAAATATAGATATATTTAAATGGAAAATGGTTTTGTTTCTGAACTGCTTCTTCAATCCCCAAATCCAGATAACCTCTGCAGTACCAGAGACTCTACATATTCTGTGGGAAAAGGTTATTCCTTACCCTGTTCCTTGCTTGTGCTACCTTTGAATGCCACACAATATTTCTCTGTTATTGCTGAATGAGACAAGGTGAATGGAAGTTCTTAATTATACTACTTCTATATCCTTAATTACTTTTTGCTTTACAATCATACCTGCTATTCCTTTTCTTAAACACTGTTGATACTACTATACAAAAAATGTGAATGAATAAAAATATAGCAATGCTGTCTTTTCTCTCTTTTTTCCTTTGTCACCAAACGTGTTCAGATTCATTTCCTTTCTCCCCAACCCACCAATACACTTGCACTGACAGAAAATATACCCCAAAACAATGAAATACATTGTCCACGCTATTCTATAGATAGAAGTGGTTTTGGTCCCTCTAAATGA
Source organism: Limosa lapponica baueri (assembly GCA_002844005.1). Lineage (NCBI taxonomy): Eukaryota > Metazoa > Chordata > Aves > Charadriiformes > Scolopacidae > Limosa > Limosa lapponica. The sequence continues at coordinate 1,137,309 of KZ505688.1, read as the reverse complement.
CATCACGAACCCGATGAACAAAATATTTTCATTATCCAAGTGCAGTTGAAGGCCCCAGGGAAACATAACCTGTCACCATACAGGCTTGGTTGATTTCTGTGATTTAAAAGAATAAGATAGTTATATCACTATACCCCCTAACGCGGAAACACTTATACTTTTAAAAAACTGGTTGCACAAGTATGACATTTTTTTTCTTCAGGGAATAATTCCACGATATGAAGGGCTGCTAGACCAAAATAGCTTCATCCAGCCTTGGTGATAGCTGATGTCATACCATATGATAGTGAAGTGACGTAGCTAAAGCTGCACAATCTCTATGTAGAAAACTAGCACTGAAGTAAAGTCACCATGGGCAGGGCTATTCTGCTGGGAGAAAATAGACCTAAAGTCTAAACCAGCCAAAAGGATTTGAAGCCAGGACTGCCTGACAGCTAAATTAGAATTAATCTGAAGACATGTTAGGACAGGAACAATATTGCTGTCTTCTGTAAATCTGACTTTAACTGCAACTGTTTGACTAGCTCTATTCTTCAGTGACAGTGTTTCTAGTAATACCAACTATACCAGTGGACTGGTGTTTGTAAAGCAGTAGTTAAGAAGTGAATGGCAGTCATTTTGTAGAAGATGGACATGAGTGTGATAAACATGAGTCAGAGAAGTTGTTTATTTAGTAAAAGATGTCATCCCTCAAAAATGAGAGAAAGAACCTTTATGTATCAAGACGGGTACCATCTGGGCAAGGTTCGATGTTCTAAGGCAATGAGCAGCACATGAAATCCCAAGTCCCACTAGTCACTCATTCTTGTCAGTTTGGGTCCAGATTATTGTTAGGTTATATTCAGGTGTGTCCTTATGTGGACATACCAGCAGTAGAAGACATGCTTATGGACCTGCTGGGACTGGGAATCCAACCGCAGCATAAGGGTGAGTGGGATTGCCCAACCAGCATTATCTCCTGTGAGAAATTGAGAAAGAAAACCTCAACTCACCTTGCTTCTTTTTCAGGCAGCCTTTAGACACAGCTGGATGCCATAGAGAATGTCAGGGCATAGCAGGGGCCAGGGTGGTTCGGGCTCCACAGGGCAGCAGGGCAGGGCAGCCAGGGTATGGGGGGTAGTCCCAGACCAGGGTATTAGGATGGGGACAGATTGAGGCTTGGCAGAGCCCATGGCCAAGATGGACCAGGTGGAGCAGAGCCTCAGGGCCCTGATGCAGGGGTTACTAGCTGAGGCAAATACATTATCAGGGAAAAGACCTAGAGGGACTCACAGGGTTGTGCTGACTTGTACAAGGAGTAAAGTTTCAGCAGAATCTGCAGAAGATATTCTAGCCATCCAGATTGCACAGCTGACCTTTCTCAGTTTATCTTTTTTCCTTTTTTTCCCCCCTTTTTTTTTTAATTTACTCTTATTCCAAATCCAACAAGAACAAATACTGGTGATCCAATATGGATATTCTCACTCCACTGAATAGCCTTGGGGTCACTAGGAATGGAAAAAAGGGCACAGAGGAAACAGCAACATAGGACTGAAAAGTTAACAGGCTTCTTCTTTAAAGTTATTAGATTTATTTTTTTTTTATTTTATTTTTGGCCTCTTTCCTCTGACTTGAGGTCTGGAGGGGGAAAGCAAAGAAGAAAAAGGAAAAGATGAAAAGAAAGTCCACTTCCAAGATGGGAAGGGAAAGATTGCAACAGGCATTTGGAAAGAGACTGGAAAAACTCATAAGTAAAACTCTCTTTGAAATATTAGAACTGCTTTGTCTGAAAAGATTGGCATAGAGAATGGAAATAAAATCAAAATGAAAGCTTTTGTACATATCCTATTATTTCATATATTTAGCCGTAAGACTTTAGAAATGAAATAGCCCAAAGAAAACATGTCGGTAGAGTATTTCATATGGTTTAACAGCAGCAGAAAGGATCTGAATGATTCAAAAAGCTTATATAACTGTTTTGTTTTATTCATTTACATAAATCACATTTACCGTAGGTGTTTTATTCAAAATAAAGTTTTGGGAAAATAAATTGAACAGATGAACCTAGGCAAACCTGGTGATTTTTTCATGAGTAGTGTTTGATGATAAAAGCATAAAAGCATAATGTGGTATCATTTCACCAAGGCACAATATGGATCATCCATATGGAGCAGAAGTTGATAATACTGCAAAGAAGCAAAAATAAACAGAACAGATGTACTTGTAAAATCATGTCTGCACTCACCCCAAGTACCTGTTTCTTTGTGTAGAAACTTCTACAAGTTTTGTTGGATGGCTCTGTCCCATGGTGTAGCTGGAACAGGAAATAGCTCATATCTGCTTCACTGAGCACTGGCTTTATCATCTGACCATGGCAGAGTACCGAGCTCTAACAGTCCCAGAGTGGATATCTGCTTGCTCCTCACAGTGCTGCACAAGACGTCAAGGGAACTAATTTTATTTTCTATCATTCCACTGCAGCCTTTATGTAAGAGATGACTTGTGTCAGATTCAAACTACCTCAGGTCTCAGGTACTTCTTTGGTTAAATACATCACTCATAATGCACCACACGGTGCGGATCCATATGGAGCCACCTAGGGTATGAGAAGCTCTGCTGCTTAGACCGAGCTGGTATGACTCTTCAGAAATACTGGAAGTTTTCAAACCTTTGCTTGTCATAGCCCAGAAAAAGTGAAACCATTTTCCTTCACTTGTGAAATGTTTACCTGTTTTTTCTTCTCAGCAAAGAAAACTAGACATCAATTACTTGTACAAAATAACTCCAACTTTCATACCACAGCATGACTCCCATGCAACTAAGCAAATGGAGCAGTTCTGCTGGGGTCCTATGTGTTGATTATGAACAACCAAAACGGCTGGGCAAGGTTCAGTTTTGGCCTGGTTGGGGCTGATTCTGACTCAGTATTGGCCTTGGGGTTATTACAAGTCCAATCATGAATGCCTCCTAGCTGACACTGAGATTTATTCCTCCACTACTGGTCAGCTGCCCACCCAATGGCTGTTTACTCCCCTATATCCTTTGCTTAATAAAGGCTTGAAAATGTCCACTCCCCTTCTATTTCTTACAGGTGCCATATTGCTGCACCTTTAAATGGTGATGTATTTATAAGCATGCTGTGCCGTTAAAGCATACAGCACAGTACTTGAAATGAAGTGACTGCAAGCTCTGTTGTGTGTTTATAAATGCAACAGAAAGTACTAAAAGTTATATGAAAAGCTCTCAGTTGTTGTTTTCTTCTTTTTTAAAGCCCATCTTCCCTCTTCCATCAGCAAAACAAGACAGATGTGAATCAGCAGCTCAGCAATTTGGTGGAATGAGCGTTTATGAACCAGAATTTTAAAAAGTGGGCACACAGGAATAAGTTCTTCATGCCATAGCAGGGGAGATCATGTGGTCAACATCTGGAAGATACCATACATGGACTCTGATTTAATAAAGTAGTCACCCATCTGCTGCTTTCTCAGAGTGAGAAGAATAAATAGCATGCCACATCCCACACACTCCAGCTGTCCCCAGCATCCAGTGCTCTGCAGTTCTGCTAAAAATAAAAAAGAAACTTTACTATATTTCAAAAAAGATTGCTGGTTAAAAAAGAGACGGAGACAGTGTGCAGTAAAAAGAGCTGTTTAAGACTACCTGTAAGCATTTCAAAGTGAATAAGAAAGTTGCCTTTTGTTTGAAGATTGCCTTCTTTTCAAGCACTGTTGTATGGCCTGCCAACATTTACATCATGTGCCAGAAAGCCTGTCTTTTTTAGGAGGTATTTTAGTTATTTTTCCTATTTTCTGGTGCTGGTGTGTTGGTATGCAGTGGTATCAGTATAAATGGACAACTGAGTCCACAATTAATTGATTGCAGCTCAGTAATAAAGACTTTGCAGCTTTACTCTCTACAAGTCTCCTTGCATGAATGAGTTAAAAAGTACCCTTTACTCTACTGTGGTAGTGTGAGCAAGTTATTACAGAACCTTGAGGACTGACTGTTCATTCACCTGGACAGGCCTAATGCAGTAGGTCTTTCTGGGTTTCCATGGGGGAAAATTACAGGCAGACCATTAGTAAGAATCCAGACTGGGGAGGTTAGTAAAAAGACTAGGCATAGTAGACAAATAATAATTCTCCACTCCATCTCAGGTGGGTGGAAACCAAATTTATTTCTTGTCACTCAGCCTTAAGATCCTTGGAAAGAGGAGTCTGAGTATAACAAAAGGTATTCTGTCTGGAGTAAGCCAGAAGATCAGGCAAGGGATATAGTTTCATGAGGCCTAGTTCTAAATTGTTTATTGATTTAACTAAATCATTGCAGGCAATCAATAAAATGATAACATATTTTTAAAATACACTTTGGATCTACATTGCTTTCAGAGTAAATACCATCAAGTTGACATTACTGTCTTCCTAGTGCAACACAATGTCTTGGTAAGTGTAGCAGGATCTCCTATTTTTCAAGATATATCTACTCTGCAGTCAGGCATGTGGCTGCAGCCCACAGAAATACGTATGTACTTACTTCAGTTTACTTAGCTCAGAGACTAAAAGCCTAAAAAACAGTGCAGGTTCAGGCCCTGAGACCACATCCCTGACACCGGACAACCTTGTGCTGCCAGGGCTGAAGATCATTCTGTTGTGCTTTCAGTGTTACTGATGTCAGCGCCAGTTTGAATGAAATACACATTACTTGTATTTTCTAAGTATAGTGTAGATGTAGCCAGAATGATAACCTTGTTTTCTCCTGTAATCAAATTTTCTGGATAGGGAGTGCAAACTAGTGCCAACCTACAATAACACAATACTGTACCAGTTTAGGCCTGTAAACAAGCCAATTATGTTAGCATGGTGCTATCTGGATCAGTGAACTCCACTGATGCCTCACTAAATACATCCCTACTCCCTCTGGACCCACACTCAATGTGAGTAGATGCAACGTGGGAGTTTCTGAACTGCAGTCTCCAGCAATGCAAGGGCAAGTTCATGCACAGACAGCTGTCATGCCTCTCTATGGAGCTTCATCTAGGACTGAACCTGGATAAAAAGAGAGAGAATTCACTAGTGGCTGAGTCTGGATAAAACCAAATTGAGAATTTAAGATACAGTAAAAGTTAGTATTTGAATCAAGACACTAGAAATTCAGTAGGAACAGCTTTGCTCATGTATTATTGGCTAGTTCTGCTTATCCTTCATGTATTTGCTTATTCAGTTGCCTCCTTTATAACTGTGCTAAAACTTTGGGGCTGCAAGGACAGGGAAGAAGAAGCAGGAGCAAGAAGGTACAACAACACCATTCAGTGACCATGGGGATGCCTAAGCCAGATGAACTTCTCTAGGGGCTTGGTACTCAAATTTCTTCAGCAACTCCTCCTGTAACTATCCACCTATATATTTTTATATTTTATCCAGCAACATGTGTATTTTGTATTACATCATCACTAGTTCAGACTAAATTTTCCAGGTAGTAAAGTGTGTAACAATTTTGCCATCATCTCACTGCATCCCTCATTTGCTCATGTGCTTTAAAGAACCTTCTGAGGGATGGCAAGGGCTGTCACTAGGACACCCCACTGCATAACTGCATTGCAGCCTCCATAACACTCAGAATGAGAAGAACATAGACATGATAAATACTTTAGCTACTAGCCTATTGCACAAAAATAACAAAATTGGTTGCCTCCGACAACCAATATCACATGAAGCTGATAACAGTCCTGTACACTTATTCCCTTTGTGGCTTCGCTAGTGATGGAGTTCAGATTCCAAACTGTCTTTATCTACATCCCCCTGAAGCACTGCTGGGATATTAGTGCTTTATTTCCTAGAAGAGATGCTTTGGACAAATGTAAGCAATTACATTTAAGTGCACCAGGAACGCTCAAGCTAAAGATAAGGGTACCTAGTAAATTTAACATAAACCCAAAAAGTAGGTGTCCTGGAGTGTTACATGGAACTTAAATGAGAACTTCAATCTAACACAGGTGGGATTCTAACAGTCTGTACCTTGACTAACACTCTAGAGTTATTATGATGATGTAATGGAAAATAGGATGGCATTATCCAAGACAACATGTAATTCCAGGAAATTATTTTTCTCTAGCGGAAGAAAAACAACTAAACTTCTGACAGATGTTTAGAGGATTCTCAGCCCTGTATAAACAAGTTATTATTGGCATTATCTAAATGTACTCATATGCCACCCTTGAAGTGTGAACACCCTTGCTAGAATTAACAATGCATTACTCAGAAGCATAAACATGAGGGTAATTAAGAGGCCCAACCTATGACTAAGGCTTATCCACCTTTGAGTCTTTCTTACCAGGGCATTTATCATTAACTCCAGTTCTACTTAACATCAGACATATTAAAAGTACCATCTGAACTTTGAACATTCCCTGTCTTCAAGGACTTCTTCTTGCAGCAAAGATATTTGCCATATGGTGAACCTCCATACGCACAAAATTATAATTAAATTGCCCCTGGTCCCTTGCATTCTGTTTGTCAGAATGTTCTCTGAAACAGCCATGGAGTGTGTAATAAAGTTGGATTTTATAAAAACAATTGGTTTGTTTGTTTTCTACACTAAAGAAGTAACATAATGAACAGCATTCTAGCCTGTTTTTAAGTTCATGAGAAGTAAATGTTACATTGGTATAAAATTAATTTGCAGTTAGTCCATTAATTCAGGTTCTGAAAGTCTTATTGCTAATTCTCTCTTCTGAGCCTCAGCCCTGCACAAACTCCCTCAGAGCTCCCTAGGACATTGCACCTCTGAAAGCAGGAAATACTTGGAAATAAGCTTCTGCCTTGAGGAGAACCTGAAACTTCTCCATGAATTATCAATACATAATTTTGTGTGGCCCTGAAATGTAAAGTAGATTATATAACGATAACTGATAGAGAGACTATGGCTGTGAAAGCTGAATGAAGAAATCATAGTGATTTATTCAATTACGTGGCCCTCTTTCTTTGCTCAGAGAATACAAATGAGTAGAGATGTATATTGATTTCCTATTGTCTTTTTTACTTTGGAGACTGATTGTGATCAGCATGAAATAAGTATTTTTTACTTAATGTTTGAAATCTGACTCATGCTGGCTTTATCAGAAAAATCATAAAGCATTGTTTCTCTCCTTTTACCTGAATGAATGCTGCTCTTATAACCCAGAGGGCAGCATAATGGAACCATTTTTCTCTCTTTCAGGCAAATAAATGTAACAGCTAAGATATTTTAGATTAATTCTATGCCTTTTCCTTTTTGCATCACAGCCATTTTGATGTGAGCACGAGATACTTATTGTTCTGAGCCACGCTGGACTCCTGCATCATTAAGTAGGTTCAGGGAGAGGAGACAGGGAAAAAAGTGTTCATCCTACCACTTTTCTCACTTTCCCTCAAAGTAGTTGGATGTGTCTGTGTAGTCTTTGCTGTAATGATGTGATCAGATCTTGCTTAATTGCTTCTGTGTCACAGTTTTGATAAGGAGGTTTCAGAATCTCATTCCCCTGATTTGGTTAAGTATCACCTTCTATAAAATACACTAACTGCCTTTATGGATCATTGCCATACACCGAAGAGAAGTAGTTTCAGCAGTGGCAGATGGAGACATTTTCCTGCCAAGCAGACTTCTGTGCCCCAGGTTATGCAAGGGACTGGCCCTAACAGCAGCACCAGTATAGTTCCTCATTAGAACCCGGCAGATACTCTTAGACGAAAGGCAGCCCCACAAAAAAAACCCCTGTTAATTTTCTGACTTTGGTTGTGACAAGAGGGTGCCCATCATGCAAGAGGATGTGGTATATTTTATCTGTATGCCAGCATTGCCACTGAGTAAATGAACTGGCACAATCCTTGCTGCACACACAGTGCGGCCTTTGCCAAGGTCATATTCCTGCTCCTGCACAAAGAAAACATTTTCTTCCTAATTCTGTTTCTAGACCCAGATCCCACGCCTGGGACCAACTTCCTCTGTATTGCTTGTTGTCACAAGAAGTTGTCACTTCTTTCCCGTGGGGATAGCTTCTGGTAAATGCAATCAGCACAGTCATCCTGGGCCCCATATTGCCCATCCTGCACTGAATAGATCCTCAGTTTGACTATCTCACTCTGCTTTGTCCAAATAACATCCTTTAACGTCTGTAGAGAAAATACTTTAACCTACCCATAGTACCTTGGAAGGCTGTCAAGATGTGTGGTTTATATTGTGCAACCATTAACATTTATTCGTAAGCATACGTGATTTTCTAGGGACTCTGCAGCACAGGCTCAGCTGCCTAAAGGCCCTCAGAGTCTGTGAAGCACAGATTCTTGAACCCTTTCTCCCTTCTTCAGAACTATCAAGAGCATACAGAGCCACGCAATAATTTTCGCCATCACAAGGCAGACTAAAGAAATGCAGAATTTTGTATTCACAGGACTGTGCTTATTGTTCTAAGAAATGCAAAACCAAAAGCTGTCCATGCTCTGTTTTTCCCACTGCCATTAACACACCTACCACATTGTTACTGGTTTAGCTGAGAGGAATTAGCAACACATTTCAGGGACTTTTGAAAACTAGGAGAAAAAGGGTCTTCACATGCACTGAATAAACATCTTTTGCATGAATATCCTACCGTTCAGTTGCTTCAATACAGTAGAGCTTTATTGACTTACTGCAAGCTACATTTGAATGATTGCTTCATATATTATGATATGCAACATTACATCCTGTTTCTTTTCTATTTCTATAGCCCAAAGACTTATTGGAATCGGTGTCTCAGACTCATAAAAAATACATGACTTTAAAAAAAGATTATTATACAAAAATCCACCAACCTTGAGAAACTGCAGAGGTGGGGGATTTTTGTGCTGGAATTCATTTTAGCTTCCTAACATTATTCCTATGTATTTTCAGCTTGAAAGTACAATCTGGCAATTTATAATAAAGAGCCATGAAACAGCTTTCCAGCAAGGAATTAAAAAAAAATTTTAAACTCCCAGAAATCTGGATGTCTGATTGCAAGTGAGAGTAATATACTTCAGAGCTGGTGGAGAAAGAATTCAAATAATAATCTCTGGTATATAAGGACTCTGCTACTTAGTCAATAAAAGATGGGTAATCTTCTCCTCAGAGCTTTGCAATATGAACAGAAGATAACCAAAGTAAAATGTTTTACATGATGCTATTGTGTATGATTATTGAGTGAGCCAGAGAAGCAGATGAGAAACAGTACTCCAAAAGGGAAATATTGTCACTAAGAACTGTTGGACTGTCAAGATCGCTGTCTCTTCACAGCCGCTGAACGGTAGCGTACTCATGAATTGGAGGGCAGAGGTACGGCTTAGATCAGAGCAGCAATCAGAATTAGTAATAAGGCAAAATACAGCTGTATTACAATCTAATCTCCTCCATCTCCAAGCATTCATGTTTGATATTTTAATACAAAATTGTTCAGTCAAGGAAAAAAAAAGATGTATTTTTTTTACAAATGTATCTAAGTGCACCTATTCAGTGCTCATGTTGGATTTATAAACTAGTAACAACCTGAACTAGCACTTGAGAATAAGCATTCCAAAATACAGTCTTTGCACTAGACTAGAATTTTTCCCAGAGGTTTTTTTTTTCCTTTCTTATTTTTTTTCTCAACACAGAGAAGCTCAGAAAAAAAACCTCTTGTTTTGTGAGGGACTATACAGCTCTTGAATAAAGTAATCTCTAAGGCTCATGTTCTTTATCAAAACCCTTATAATGTTCTGAACTAGTTCTAGTGAAGTGTCAAAACTGGGGCCATATGATTAGATGTTTGCAGAGGAGGATGAAGCTGTCAAGCTCAGAAATGGATCATTGCCTAATTTCTTGCCTTTAAGCTTTTTCAAGAGTTGCTGTAAGGCTTTGAAGGAAGTATGGATTGTTTCTAATCTTGTATTACTCTTACCTAATAGTCGTATCAAGGCAAAGTTGAGTCACAGCTCTGGCTTACCAACAGCCTTTACTCCCTTTTTATGTTACTGACCCATTCCATTGGGTCAGCATCTTATGAAAATTACTCTCTAAACTCAAATGAGACCAAATTAACACAGCTGACTTAAATAGTGTATAAAATAGGCCTTTCCTAAATCAGTGTGCTTGAATGGAAGTGGGTTCAGGAGGGCACACAGTAACCTCCAACAGGACCTTAAAAGCAACATAGCTATGGCAAAAAATTATGTATGGCCATATACCATAATGCCATTACTCTGGAACAGACACACTTGAAGTAGATCCTGTTGAAGCTGGGCTACTGTACAGTAAAGTCACCTACTCAGAAAACAAACGTGTAGAACCATAACTTTGGGCTTATGGTACACACACTGAGAAGGGTAACATTTGGCTTCCGGTCTTCTGTTATTAGGATTACTTCATGTTTAAAGTTATCTGTTCCTAAGACAAGAGACCAGAGCACAGACTGGAGATGCAGAAGGTTCTTCTGCTCAATTCTTTGTTCTTCAGCCATCAAAATGAGGAACCTCAATTTGAACCCCCTGACGCTGAAGTAGGATGGGTGCCCAGATGCTTAGACACGGACAGTAGTAGAGGTCTGGGGGCCCGTACTGATTTTGTAAGTCTTTTAACTCTTGGGCATGTAGAGAACTTGGCAAAACTTTTGTGAGTGACTATTTTTGACTGAGGGGCAAGATTCAAAAAGACAGGTAAATCCATTAGAGACCTCACTCACACTGCTCAAAATGCTCATTATTTTAACAACAATTTCAATTCAAATGTGAATTTGAATGAAATGTATTAAAGAGCTCTCAAAGACTTTTAGTAACAGGTGTTTCAGAGGTAGTCCCTTATTTTACTCAAAGCCGAAATACTTCCCCAAAACAGAATTAAACAATGCTTAAGACTCTCAAAAATCTTAGAAAAAAGGATAAGCATTCTTAATAGGGAAACAGTTTTTTTTTTCCATAAAATTGCTTACATGTATTCAGTCACTTGTACAGATTAAGTAAAGTAGAAGAACAAGCAAAATATTCAACGAGTATATCTGCACAAATTTGTTGTCTGACAAGAAGAATCCTTTCCTTGCCAAATAGGCTGAACTTGCAGTCTAACTATTCCTCTCAGGGTTGGTATACAGTGAAGTACAGACTCAGTTGGGAATTGGGTTTTGCTGCTGGAATTCAAACTAGAACAAGCAGACGCTATGGTGAGATAAGAAATACTCCTGCTATGCTCCACAGCTGCATTGTATGTCTGCAGCGTGCAATGTGTGAAACAGTCTTTGGCCTTCCAAGCAAAGGCAATGTGCCAACAAAGCTCTTGCATGTGTCTTTGTGTCTTTGCAGTCTAAAGACTGTGGTTACATGCTTCATTGAAGAAAGGGATCCATGAGAGTATGGAACTGATTATGGGGAGGCTACAGGTAAGGAGCAGATGAGAAAGGGTGTTGCAGCCATTCAATCTGCATATTCCTTAAAATGGAGTGGGCACAAAAATAGAGTGGAAATTTCAACATACAATGTCTTGGCAAACCTTTGAACCCGCGGCTTATTCTTGTCTGTATTTAGATATTTTACTGTGATGCACTGGGATGCTCAAAGTTTATTTTTTGTTCATACAGCACCAACAACTGTAAAGCAAAATAGTTCACTTTTCCAGCTCAGTAAAGCAAATGTTACAGAACCTGCAGCAGCAAACGTAAGTGCTAATGACTGCTGCATTAAAAAATAAGCTATGTTGTTGCTTTTCTTTATATACCTGAATTTTAATAAAAAAACCCCAACTTTAATTTTTATATCTATTTATGTTACTTACATGATTTCCATTACTCTAATATCCAATCCTTTGCAATATTTCAAGGGGATAAAGGAGTCTTACAGGCAAAGAACTCAGGTTGTTTGCAGGTTGTTTCAGAGCTAGACATAACAGTAGGTAACAGTGACTTAGAGTACACTTACCTGAAGAAATCAGACTTGTTTGTACTAAACAGTCTCTAGACTAACCACATAAATGAAGCTATGCTGCTTCTGTAACCAACCGGCTTTCTAAAAAACATGTTGGGTTGTCTGTATCTTGGAATCTGGAGGGGAACTGGGGGAATTTCTCTAGACCAATAACATAATTCATGTATTTATAACTAGCTCCTCAGTTATAAGCAAAAACCTAATTTCTACCTACACTTCAATTTGCATAATTTGAGTAGTCATTTATAAGCTGCTGACTATTACTCCTTGGCTTCTGTTAAAAAAAAAAAAAGAAAGAAAGAAAGACTTGACAGGAAGATGGAAAGATTATAACTGTATTAAATAGAAATATACTTAAAGTAATACCTTACCAAAGAAACAGCAGCAGTACACCTCAAACTTAGACATGTTGTTATCAGAAGTGAAGATCTTCAGAAAAGTGTTTTCTAAAACAACAACATGTACTAGGTAATATTCCATTTCAGCTATATTTTTGTTCTTTTTATAATGCAGTCTTGCCACTCTGTAGTTTTGATCTAATCATGGGTGTGCTAAAATTTAATCCTTTTTAAAAAAACTTACTATTTCTGCAAAGTATATGGAACAGATAATGAGTCAAGTTCTTACTAAGAGCCACAGAGGAGTTTAAGTACGCAAGTATGGAAAGAGTTAAGTGATAGATGAGGTAAGTAATAGATAATGGTTTAAAAGAGAGATCAGGCCAAAAGAAGTTTGAGAAGAACAAAGAGCCTGAAGCAACTTAAAATTGTAACTTCTTTTAAGAAAAAAAGTTGAGGACTAATGTTAAAAATCAGGTGTGTCAGAACCGTTCAGGAAGACACCCCTATGAAACAAAAGAATCAAATTTGTTATGTAGTGGGGAGTATCTTCAACTGAAAAGTGATGTAAGGGGAAAACTGGAAAAAAATATTGAAAAGAATCTCTTAAAACGTATAGTAAATGCAAAACAGTATTGAAATGTGAGGAGAACACTAGATTACAAATTATATAGAAGATAGTAGAGAATATTGCTCCTAAAGTTCAACTCTGCTCTGTACCTGAGAAGGTAGCATGGCAAAGTCATTGAAAAGTGGGAAAAAAACCTCCTTGAATGAATCAGATTCACCTGTTTAATGTTCCTAAGTTGTGAGTAAACCTTCTGTGTCTTAAGCACTTCCTAAACATTTGTTTAATTTATTAATGGAACAGAACCTAAGTGACCAAGTTTAAGCATCTAAATTAGACATTAGATTTTCCTTCTGGAAGCTTTAGATTGACCAACCTCTTCTTATTGACTGGGTAAGAAACTTGACCAAATATTTAAGAAAAAATGGTTTGTGAATCATTTGAAACTAATGTACAAATTAGAGTAGGATTTCACTTTAGATTTAGATTACTGTAAACAGTAAAAATTCTGATGTTATTAGGTTTCTTAAACCCATTTACATGCACAGCTGAGGCAGAACTACATCAAAGGCAAAATGTTTGACCATAAACAAATGATGGAAATGAGAGATAAATTATAATCCAAAAAAGGAGCAGTATTTAATAGAGAGGTAGAACACTCAGGTTCTTTCAGTACATGTAGTTGCCACTTTCGTAGTAGAAGTGAACAGCAAATAAGATGGCTAGGTATTGGCACCCTGACCAAGTAGGCGGTAATAATTTTTTTCAGGAAATACCAACATGTAGCATTTTGCAAAGCATATTAAAAGGTATATGCACTCATGAAGGTAATTTTATCAAAGAAGTTGTACTCTCAAAGTATGTTAGGTCCTCAGTGAGTTCACCTTGCCAAGCTTCTAAACAGAATTTTCAGAGAAAGTGAACTTCTTTTTGCTGATCCCTTCTTTTCACTGCCATCTTAAAATTTCCCTAGTGGAAATAGAAAACAAGAAAAAAAATCATCATATTTTTTAAAATGCTTTAAGCTATCAATAAACCATCAGAACATGAGTAGGCTGCTGATTATATAATCAAACTTGCAATGTGCCCGTTCAATGTATTTTAAAAAAGACCTATTAAGTAACAAATTATGAACTGTTTTCTTCAGACAAACAAAATAAACAGTTATGCTAGGAACCCAGTTAAGTTTCTACTCTAACATGTAGCAATACAGTAGTTAGCTTTAGTAAACTAAAGTAATACTGTGTCTCAAAAATGTCAGTATTTTTAATAGATATTACACCAGAAGTATAGCTGCAGAGTGGAAGTAATTTAGGATAAAAAATATTCTTATAACTAGTGCATAACGAAGATAACAAACAACGTTATGACTTCCTTGTGATACATCACACAGTATCCATATGGTGACACATAAGTTATATTAGTGGTTCCAAATAAGATTAAACTGATTATTACAGACACATTAGATTTCTTTCTCCACACAATGTCACAACAATTGTTCTTACGTTCTAAGAATACAATGGTATCACCAGCTGGATTAGGAGTTCTTGATCTGCTGTTCCCACAAGAATGCACCTATGTCTTGAATTAGACTATTTCAGGATCAGGATGCCCTACAGCAATAAGATGGAGAATAAAAGGATGAAATTAAAACAAAGGTAGAATTATAGATGATTAAATATAGGGGGTGGTGGGAAAGACCATCTTCTCATATTCAAGTAGAGACCAGGGTAAGATAGGCTAAAGGAGTAGACAAGGTAGCTATACAAACTAGATCAAAGGAGGAGAATTTTTTGAGCGAGGGTCTTAAGCAGAAGTCTGAGGGAGCTTTGAAAAATAGCAGAAAGAGCTTTGTGGACTCTGCAGACTGCAGGTGATAGGATTGTTCTGAGTCTATTTTGGTACAGAATTCCCATTGCCTTAGGAGCTCCACACACAGAACAGAATAACTCCCTGTGCTCAAACATAGGTTTGCTCAATTTATTCTGTATGAAAAAGCATTTGAGTGAAGACCCTCAAAGTCTGTAATCTAAGAAAAAACAAATACACTTTTACTGCAGCAACTTAGAATTTTTTTAAATGGACTTTGTGCAATCTATGTTGAAAATTGTAAGATGAGGCAGATGCCATTTAGTTCATTTCCCTTAAAAAAAACCTCTAAAAGTAAAATATATTGCTTAAGCAGCAGGCACCTTTTCCTTTTCAAGCTGCTGCTTATGCCTCAAGCAGGATGCTTATAGTCTGAGCATTTTTATTATAGTTAAAAAAAAATATTCCGGAACAATGCCAGAGACTTCAGCAGCTGTGAGTCAAAACTAAATATCACATGGGTGGGATTGCCATAGTAACTAACTCAAATGCATCAGATACATTAGAAAGGAGTCCGCTCTTCAGTTTACCTTTCACCTGAAGTACAAACTGTGGTCACTTCCTCTGACGGAAGCTAACTAAAGAGTATTAAGACTGTAACTGTCTGCTCATAGGCATTTAATATACCATTGGTATTAATGTCATTGTACCAAGAAAAAAAAAAAAAGAGGAGTCTGTCTCTGGAAAGAAAGACGCATGAAAAGTAACATGAGGTCCCTACTTCACTTCAGAACAGGATTAAGTTCCTATATTGTTTGCAGAAGGAAATCACTCATAAGAAAATACCTGCTGCCAATAGTCATAGTGAAAAAAACAAGCAAACCAATTTCAATAACTGGTCTTGGGAAAGCAACAAAATCACAGCAGATGTCAAACACCACAGCTCTGGTAAAACCTTTGACATTCTCATGGGGCAGTCTTATAAGCATTTTGGCCCTGCAGCCACCAATAGCTCCAGATGTCCTTAGCCAACCTGGGAACCACCCCTCCATTGCTCAGGATACTATTTCAGCCCCCGCCAGGGCCATCAGTCCCTACCCCAGCTGTGCCAGTCTCCAGCCCCATCTTTGCCCCCGTCTCCTTTTACTCCTGGCTGGAGGCCCTGGCTGGGCCCTGGCCCTGGTTCACCACTTGCCATATTGGGGGCTGTTAATGGACTGATTTGTTACCAACCCCATGGGACTGTGACCCATGGGTGAGAGCATGGCCAGTGCTGTGTCACCCTTGACTTTGGCTGCCCAGCCCTGGGGAACTCACTGGTCCATACTGCTCTGGACAGACTCTGCCACAGAGAGGGTAAACAACAGGCTAGATCACCACACTCAGGAAGTAATTAGCACTAATTTGGTGCAAAAATGGAAGACTGTTTTGAATGCAGGGGGTTGTTCTTGGTTTAGTTTTGTTCAATGTTTTCACTAACAAGCTGGTTAATGGAATAAAAAGCATGATTATTAGAAATATACAGGTGCTACGTAGGTGGGAAGGACTACATGTTGATTGGAAAAC
The DNA here is from genome assembly GCA_002844005.1 of Limosa lapponica baueri. Taxonomy (NCBI): domain Eukaryota; kingdom Metazoa; phylum Chordata; class Aves; order Charadriiformes; family Scolopacidae; genus Limosa; species Limosa lapponica. The sequence goes on along the minus strand of KZ505688.1, from coordinate 1,121,113 downwards.
AGCATTAGAATTGAAAAGTCGTGATTGCCTTTTAGAAAAAAATGGGGTACAATTCACTACAGAGAAGTGAAAGGAGCTGTGCTTAAATAAAAACTATCAGATGAAGAAAAGTATGAGGAACATCAGTCCCTCAGAAAAGAATCTACAGGCATGGGGTGATAGAGAGCTGCATTGAACCACAAGCCAGGTATAGCATTATTGTGAAGAAGGTAATCAGCACACAGGACTACACCTGGCAAGACATGTGAGTGGACCCTTTCTGACCATCTGGCAGAGGAGAAGACCCAAGCTGGGGTCTGATGCCCAGGTGTGGGTACAGCATGGTGAGACGTGGGCATTTTAAAGGAAAGCAATGCAAATGACCAGAGGTTTAGAAAACATGATCTATGAGGAATGATTGATAGAGCTGAAATTTCTTTCCTCTTAGAAGACTTAGGGAGGGCATGGTAAAAACCTTCAATTATGAAATGTTATTGTAAAAAGGTGAGAAGGTATGTTCTATGTCCATAGAATAAATCGTGGCAAGAAAGAATGAAGATGAAATTCTAAACTATGATGAGTTAAGAAAAACAGGGTGTTGAATACTTTGTTTTGAGACTCTCCACCACTGAGGTTGAGTATGCTAGACAGCCATCTGTCAGCAATGATAACATGTATAGTTAATCTTGTCTTGAGGGATGGACTGTCTCTTGGAGACCCTTCTAGCAGTTTTTTTTAATGTAGCTATTGCCAAATCCCAGCAGATCTTTAATGGGAACATTGGCAACATAGTACATTCTGCAATATCTGTAGAAGAAGCACACACCATCTAGAAAGATGATCTACTGAAGATTCAGATTAAATGTGTAGGACTGTCTGCACTCCTGATGCTGCTACATTTTTTGGAAAAAAAAATACTGAATATTATTAGTTTACAGTGGTAGCTTCTACTAAATTACAAATACAAGGTTTTCTGGAGGAATAGAAATTCAAGGACATTTGAAGGATATAGAGTGTCAGGTAAAGTGTTTGTTATTGCTACAAAACTGCATGACAGAATTCATTTGGAGTCAAGTTTCAAAGACAACTTAAATGAAATATTGGGAAATCTAAAGAAGAAAGATTCATAGCTACTCTATGCTGCATGCGGTGTTTCTGGTATGAAGTTTATTTTTTTGAACAGTAGATAAGAATGGAATATTCCTTGAAGGAGCAATATTAGCAAACAAATTAAACTTTAATACGACACAGGGGAGCTGAGTGTCAATATTTAGGTTTTTGAAGAGACTGACCACTGAGAACTCCCTTTCCTTTTCACCTCAAAGGCAAGAAGGCAGATGTCTAAGGCTGGATTCCTGCTTCTGCTCTTCTTCCTCCAGATAAATGATTTATTACATTCTGCAAAACAAAACAAGAGGGTTTTATTTTGTGTAGATAACACAGAACTGGCACCGGTTTTGGCATATATCTGACTACTAAACTATGCACTGTTTTAGTTAAGCTCAAGGGAAGACCTTAACCTGAGAAGGCGAGTGTGAGTCCTATGGCAATTTTACATTTTAGAGGACAGTTTCAACCAAATTTGACAACATCCTGATAGTTTCAGAGAGTAAAGCAATGATTCTCAGTTTTATGAAAATGAACATTTAGGTAAAACCTAGGAGACTTTGGTGCCACACAGAAGGGAAAAGCGGACAAGTTACTCTTTAATAGGCAGTGGACAATCCACACAAATTTCTAAATCAAAAGCCAGTTCACTCCACTAGTTGCAGATTTACATCAAAGACATTAGTTACATCATGAAGCATAACTGCAACAGCAGTGCACAAACTGTAATGATAATTTATAAATAATGGTGGAAGAGATGTTAAAGGCAAGCACACACATATGTGGGTTGAGGCAGTTAAAGAAGCAATGTTTTAAAAGCAGGGACAGGAGACTGGGCAGCAGTTATACCGTGTGTCAAGAATAAGACCAAATGACACAGTTTGTAAGGTTCAGTCATTGAGTTTTGTGGAAAGGAAGGTGGTGGGTTAAAAAAAGACAAAAGCAACAGCCCATGTGTACGGTAAATCTCATTGGGATCAGCAAGGAGGCACAGAGCCAGCGACAGGAGTAAGAATGCTCTGGATATGTGCATCTAATCTGGACAGGTTGTGGTTCCAGATGGTCAAAAGACAAATCACATCCAGTTTGAACATTTTAAATGTTTAATTTTATTAAAAAGTCCTAACGGAGCTTGCCTGAGCAGGAAATGGCATGATCACTGCTATGCACAGCTCCAGGTGGGAAAGAGTGCATTGTTGTCATTTTTATTTTGAGCAAAGTCCTCCTGGTGTGGAGCAGTCGTGTGGTCCCTAGGCATCCTGAAAGGTGGCACTCCAACAGGATGGCTGGAAACACAACTGGTGTGTCCCAGAAGAGGCTACTCAAACCAGCTCTGCACAGACGGCTGGGAAAGTGCTAGTTCCCATGTTGGTCACCAGTGTTCAGAGTGCCAGCTTGGAGGCCAGTCTGTCAGAATTTAAAACTGCCTTCACAAAAGGTATGAACTTTATACATGAGAGGAGTAGGCAGCCTGCAAGGGACTCAGCAGAGATGCTTTCCAAAATGATCTTAGGCATTAAAACAAAACAAAACAAAACAAAACAAAAGGTGGTTTTATTACTAACATAGAAGTACAGTTTTGTAAAAATACTTCCATTGAACAAAGCTTTCTAAAAGCAATGTCCTTCCATTCGCAGGGGACACCAGCCATGTACTAGATATTTAAATTAGCACCGTGATCTTTCTGGGGATTTTCTAAGGGAAAAAAGTTACTGAGAAAAACTTACTTACACCTTTTTTTTTCTGTGCTTTTCCTTCCTACACTCTCTAAACATATTCTTCTTCCTGCTAATTAAAGGTGAATATACTGCCGCTTAATAGCTGTCCACGATTCACTGAGAAAGAGAATGAGCTGTCTTATTCTACGTAAAATCATCCATGAACCTACACCCTATCACTCTTTATTTTTAGAAACAGGTTTGACAGCTCCTCTTCTGGGCCTTGCTGGCAGCATGTTAGATCTTGTGCCTCTGTGCATTGCACCTTGGGCATCACCAGCATGGAGGATGCAGAGTGCAGGACATTTAAACAGAGCAGGGCGAAAAAAGGGTAAGAGCGCAGACCATTAAACCTCATCCACTGGTCACGGCTGCCTGAGGAGATTTGTAGGATTATCTTTAATTAGTGGTAACACTGCTATTGTCAGGAAGAGGAGAAGAACATGAGATTTGAAGCCCTTAGCCCCAGATGTACTTTGCAGCTGGCAGGCGGAGCACAAAATGACTTTTTGAAAGCCAGTAGCTACTTGTGTAAAGGTTTTGTCTTCTATCTTAACGAGAGGTGGCCACCAAATGCCACAGAAAATGACTCGGGAGTTTTAAGGCAACAGGCAATACAGGTGTGTGAGGCTTCAGCTTTCTTGCAGGGATTTGCTTTGGTGTTTTCACCAGTCTATAATTTGAGCAGAAGGAGATGTCAGGAGGCTACCAGTTCTGAGGAGGAACTTTTTTCTCACGTACCATCACAGTACCTCTGTGTCTTCCTGGGGCATAACATTACAAACCTCTTTTTATCTAAGCTACTCACAGCAGTAGTTCATTAAATACAACCAAACTGCCCACACCACGAGTTAGAGTATTCAGTGCCAACACTGAATAAACATAAACCCACAGCAGCCCTTTGAGTACATGGGTCAACCACTCAATCGTTCAGTCATATCTGCTGAACAGATGTGAAACAGTGACAGTGATTTGCCCACATCACCTTAGTTACTTAAACATCAGCCATGAATCTCTTCCTATAAGCCGTTTTCCAACAAGTTAACCTCTAAATTAGCTTGTAGATCCATTACACCCTAGAGCTTTGTTTATATTATAAATGCCTGAGAGGCTGTGATTTTCTGTTATTTTTAGTTATGAATACCATGGATTGCAAGACAAAGTGGAATAACACTGAGCAATAAATGAAATTAGGGAACAGTTAACATCGATCAGTTCATGTCTGTTGCCAACGGCAATCTTGGTGTGTCTCATTTCAAATTCTATTGAGCAAATTAATGTGTAATTTCCTTATCATGAACAGTGGCTGATCTAAAGAAGCTTCAAGAGGTAAGGAATGCTAATGGATCTTGAAATTGGATCCTAGCCATGGCAATGAGCCTGGAGCTGAGCATCACCATTAATGGATGGTCTATGAGTACAGAGCAAAGAGATAACACATTGGTTATAGGCACTTCTTTACGCTGTATTTTCTGTATCAACAGTTCTTGTCTTTAGAGCGTATCTACCTTCTTTCAAGATTCTTTTTTTTTTTTTTAATGCCAACAGGATTATTTATTTTCCTTGCCTCTGCTTCTCCTATTCCCCCGCACTTTTCCTCCTTCGGTTTATTATTAAAGGTAACTAAAATACATTTGAAGTATTTCAGGTGTGCCAATTTCTGTAGCAGCACCAATCACAGCTGCAACCTTTGTGTGACCAGACGAGTATGTGTTCAGGCATGCACACAAACATACTTATGCACACAAATACATACCTGACTGCCGAACTCTCTTATTGTATCTTATTTGTTCTTTGGTGAAGAAAACAGAACAAGGGAATGAAGAGGGAAGATAATGTTAATTAGCTCATTTTCTTACAAAATCAAAATCATGGCTTTTTTTTTCTTTTAAAACATCCTCTGGAAAGCAAATTATACTGGAAATGCATGTATATGTCAACTACATGTTGACACCTTTTTAGAGTCTATTCAGTTGGACTGGTTTGTGTGACTGAAAATAATTTTTCTTCCATTGGCAAGTTAAGGGACTTTAAAACCTCACACAGAAGTTGGACTTTTCATAAACTCTTCAGAATTGTCAATTCTATGCAACTGGATTTCTTCAAAGGAACTAGTAAACAAGAATCACTTCATTTTTTTTAACAAGCTTGATTTACACGTACTTATTCACAATATCACCATCAAAGGTATTCCTACTAAGAAAAATTGAACAGTTTTCTTCTGATTTTGGAGTTCTTTTTTGACTGTTTGTTTATTTGTTTCTTTTGTAAATGCCAAATATTTTTCCAGATTCCTCCACAGAAGAAAAAACTTAGAAAAGGCAGAGGTTTCAGTTCCAGTAGAATCCAAATGGAATTATTTGATATCTTGCATACACAAACCCACCTGCCAAAAGCAAACAATGAGAGGACAAACAGCAGTTATGAGAAAAGTTATTTAAGGAATTAATTCACATAAATCTCCATTACCAGTGGAGAAGACTAGGGCAGAAGACTAGGATGAAAGAAAAAAGGAAGGAGAGAGAATGCACAAAAGGAAAAGAGAGGTAATGAATGTTGAGTCCTGAGGAGAGAAAGAGTAGGAGAGTACAGAAATGGCTTGGGTGCTGGATATTACACAGCACAGTAATTAGCTTTGATTGTCATTGTACCATAGGATTTTCCTGGTCTTACTGCAGAATTTGCTCAAGCTTCAGTGTGATATCTGCTGTGTACCGAAAGAGCTGATGACCCTGTTATCCAAGCATGATTCAGAATTCTCATTGAGAAATTAATTTTTTACTTCTCCAGAGAGAGTGGCTTTTGTGAATACCTTTTGCTGTGATGTCATTTTACAAATGTCACATATAAACTACAGCAGACCTAGTACCTCCTTTGCTGTGGGTAAATAGTAAGTGCCATCAGTTTCAAAGTTGATTTATACATGGCTATAACTGAGAAGCTGATCTGTATTCTTTTTCACTTATTCACAATAACTGTCCTTTTCAGTATTTTCTTTAAACGCAGCCCAGAGAAGCAGGCTATGTTTAAATAAAATATGAGATCATTTCCACGCCGAAAGAAAAAGCATACAAATGAATCTTTGCTCAGCTAATAGTAACCTTGCAGGTTTTCTTAACTGTTTGTTTTACTGATCAAAATTACACCTGTCCTACACTTTTGTTCTCTGAAACTTTCATCCCTTGTCAGTTATTGTTACCAGTAATTATTCCTTCAGATTTCTCTCCAGGACCTTCTTTTCTAATGTCTCAACTTCCAGTTCTGCCAGGAGCCTTGTTTCATTAATAAATCGTACTCATTGATCTTCCTGACTACTCCAGCTTATGCTCTTGTAACTACTGTAAAGATTACTTACTTTTGCACTTTAAGTTCTCTCTAAGTTCCTGGTTGTTCTCAATGAACAAAAGTCACAGTTCTGGCAATGCACTGTTTGGCTGATTACAGAGAAAACCCCTTTGTTTTCAGTGGAAGAATCCAAAATTATACAGGATAATCTTATGACCCATAAATAAAATACATAGCTAATATGGGAGAATGATTTGCTGTTGAAAGCAAATACCTGATAGATAGAGGAACTGGAACACTCTGAGACAGAACAGTACAGTCCTGTGTGGAACAGACTCCTAGGGGGAGTGGAAACTACACTGAAAATTTTGTGTAGGCATTTCCCAGGAATCAAGGTTTATATTACTGGTTTCCTAGAATTCCTAAAATAATCAATCTGTAGTTGTTCAAACAGCTCCTGAATTCACTTAGAAAATTTTGTTCTGACTGGATAAGTTAAACACTAAAGTTTTAACAAAACCTGGAACAAGGTTAGAATTCAGGCTTCAGTATGACAAAACTCAAGCTTCAGTATGACAAAACCAAAAGTTATTGGAAATGATCAATGGTCAGAATAATACAGTAGAAAAAAGAATTTGGGCTGATTAACTGTTTTTGGTCCTTTTCCTGCTGTCCTGGGTTGAGAGACACAGGACTAACCTTTCTTCTAATGCTGGGGAAAATTGCACTTCTAGAAGACTCTAGTGTCTGAATTTGTGAAAATATTTATTTTATAGCCAGCCAGGCTCTGTGGGATTCAAGGTTAGTGTTTTCGAGCCTTGCCAGGTGCAGGGACAAGGAGGAGCAAGGCCTGGGCATTTGACCCAGGCTGGCCAACAGGATTATTTCATACCATGAACGTCACATTCAATATAAATTAGAAGTTTGCTGCGTAGCTCTCTCTCCCTTGATGGCGGCGGTCCAGACAACTCCTTGCCCCGGTGCCGGAGCCCTGAGGCCTTCCCTTCCTCCTGAAGCCACTGCGCTCGCAGTGTCCGCCATTTGCTGTCCCCTGCTGGGAGTGCACAGCTTCCTGCTGATAGAATTGGCTGATTATAACTCTTGCATAGCTTATATCAGTATCGGGATTAATACTGGTTCTTTAATATTACTGTTAATTATTTAGTCTTAGTCTATTAAATCTATTTATATTTCAACCCTTGTGTTTCTTTGTGTTCCCCGATTCCCCTTTCCGGGTGGGGAGGGGTCATCGGGTGATAGAATAATTGTCTAAATGATAATAGATTGTTATGGGTTTTCTCAAACCATAACACCTGCTAAACCAAATTCAAGTGAACATTCTATAACTGACTCAAACACAGCAATCAATAAATGTTCCCCCTGCATAAGAATTCAAATTTATATTGATTTTTACCTTCTTTATGTCCCTGACATAAAGATGAAATGGATTCCTGAAATCCTAACAATTTTGCACACATTTCATAACAATTTGTGGAACCATTGTATCATTCGTTGCTCCACTAATACTGCAGTAAATACTGCTGAGCAAAATTCTATAGACCTACAACATATATTAGTGGGATTTAACAGCATCCAGATTTGCCATCTCTCTCCACCATCACAAACCTTTGTTGTCACACTGAAGCTATCAGAAGCTCTCTCAAAGCAGGCTGTAAGCAGATCCGTGTTAGCAGTAGCAGAATTTATCCAGGATTACTGATGACAAAATACTATTCAAATATTGCCATCCTAAAGACATACATACTTCCAATATGGGCTTTTTAACAGTCTGGCTTCTATTTTTCTCACATTCCTCATGCTTGGCAGTGTACCCTAGGCATCTAATCAACATGGCATGACTTTGCAATACATGATTCTTACTGATGGAGGCCAGATTCTAGAAGTTTCCTCAGGGGGGTTCCTTTCAGGGGGTTCAGGAAGACATTTCAGGGGGCCTTGCTCTTTTTTGTATTCACAGCAGGAATTTTTTCATTACTTGTCAGCAGTGTAGACAATGCACAGATGAGGAGCCACAGAATGAAGAAGGAACCTGCCCACAAGATGCGTCCAAGCCAAGAGCACCTGCCAAGAAGCAATCCTGACATGGTCACCAAGAGATAACTTCAATATCTCAACTTAGAATTTTTTTCTCACTGCTAAATACTAGGATGTGCTTTAGAGAAAGGTCAACTTTTTATGGACAGACTGAGTTGAAAAAGCATGAAGCACATTGCTTTCTGCCTAAAAGGATTTATGGTTAATCAGAAAATAAATTTCAGCTACTGGCCCCAAATTAACTTTTCCAAAGAAATTTCACATCAGTAAAACTTTGCTTGTACAAAAATTCTTGGAGAGTGGTTACCAGAAGTGTATCAGAATGTTTCAAATCTTGTTTCTAGTTACATTTCCTGCACATTTTTAGTCCGATAAAAATTGTACCTCAGCTAAATTAAAATGATGAAAAGTTCAAAAGTGAACACTGAAGTCATACAAAATTACTGAATAATGCAATCTCAAGGTCAAGACATCTTTAAAGACCACAATAAGTGTTTGATATGCAATACCAGAGGCAGGATATTGAATTTAGAGAATTTAAGTCTCCTTTAGAATCTCCATCACTACGTTCCATGTACTCAGTCTGACTGTCTCAGTGGTTTGGATTTCGCAAATCAATTGAAAAAAAAATTAGAAACATGAAGCAATTTTAACTTCTACTCCTACTGCACTCCCACTCCTACTGCATACAGAGTTCTCTAGCCACATGGACAGAAATCTTTTGTGTATGTTTTCAAATAAACAGGAGAAGTTACCAAGTAAAATATTTTTATGTACCACATGACCACTAATGACAGGTTGCAACCTTTATTTATGATCTTACTGAAATATTAATAATCAGAATAAAACATTCCCAAGTCTATGCTTGGGACACTCCACACAGCAAAGCTATTATTCAGCATCTATTGTGAGTTTAATGGTTAGTTTAAAACAAGAGGAAGAAATCTTGTATCTGCTTGCAGATGACTGATCAGTTTGGAACTGCCAACTTGCCACTGGTCCTGTATCAACAGGTCTCAGCTATTTAAACCACACTAATTTAAGGGCTGAACTGACTCATCAAAAAAAGACAGCATTAGAATGACCTGAAGTGTCCAGAAATTGTTAGCTCTGATCTAGAATCTGAATTTTCCATGCAGTGGAAACAATTAAGTACCAATAATGGGATTTACAGAAGCCACAGCATGGAGAAGCTGCTGTTTACAGTAATTAATTGAAAGTGCTGAGGACACAGGTGGGACTAAAACCTGTTATTTGCCAGAATGAGATGAAAAAAACTACTTTATCTGCTTACTCAGCCATCAGAAGCAGCAACCCATCCTTGGATCGTGGTGTTTCAACAGGTCTCTAAAGAGAACAGTAGCATCATCCCCTTGAGCCTTCCTGTAACATGCTGGAACCCCCAGCTCAGCTCCTTCTTCAGCTGCCTAATTTGTGTGTGTGGTTAAGTCTTTCACTTCCTCATATTAGTGGATCCGGTTATTTTGAGATGGCACAACAGAGGGATAGCCCCAGTTTCTCTTTAGAGAAAATGCTTTAGCTCTTCACAGAGACTGCAACCCATATGTGCCATTGGCCTTTGCAGTCTCCCCCACTGGCCCCTTAAACCACAAGACCATGAGATCTTTCTGAACAATGAAAACATAGTGACAGAGCCTGCAGGTAAAATGGTCTAAATCTTTATGCACAAAACATACAGTCCTGCCCTGAGCAGCTCACCACCAATAGCTGTGTATGTGCCCAACATTAGAAGCTTAGGGAGTTAATTTAGAAAGGTAAAGATTATGCAGCAATTGAGCAAGGATGTTGACAATTTCAGTGGGGGGCTTTGGAGGTTAAAGCAGTTTTAGAAATATGAGTCCCTTTTCGGTGCTACTGACTTGTCAAAAAAAAACTCATTGAGGGACTTTCACTGCTTGGCCAGTGCTCCTCTCCTGAGGACCCTGGCAGAAAAGAAGTGTACGATACCATCCAGCTCTCACATTGTCCTCATAATTTGGTTGAAAGGAAGATAAAACTTATGGTCCTCAAAAAAATGACAGTTCTTTTCATTTTATGTTATTTCTAATCTCTAGGAATACTTTTTGAACATTACAAAAGAAATCACTAAACACGAACAAATAGTTGTTGGCTGTTGTCCAGATATGGAAAACTCAAAAAACTAAATTATCCCTGCAAGATGGAACATAGTAAGCAATTGTTAACTTTCTGGCTTTGGCGAGTTCTTCTGTCTTTGCCAGAGCCTTGACTATAGGAGTTTCATTCCTGGAGAACAATTATTTGTTACTTTCTTTCATTTTACAGCTGATTCCCACACATCTACATAGTGAGGCAGTTCCCCTGCAGTTCAAAAATTGTCTTTTGATGTGTACAGTAGTTAATGAGTTCTCAAATAAAAACACAGGCACATAAACCAAAGAGTTTAACGAATGTTTTTAATTATGGGAATGGGATTCAGTGCTCTGAGCAGCCGTGACCTTTGGTTTAGGCTCTAAGAGTCCTCTTACAATAGAAACGTCCCAGCAGTGGCAGCAAACAAGGGTCAGCTTTGTGAAAGATCTGTATCAGTGGCTGCTGTCAACAAGTCAAGGCAGAATTAAATACAACAGCTAGAGTTTTAGAGTTGATCTGACCTTGTACTCCTATCTGCATGGTCCCAGGATAAAAAAACTGTAATACCAAAATTAAATGAACAACCGGTTCCCTGTAAGCAGGATAGTCTTTTATGCAAACAGGGATAAAATGTGTTATTTAATAAGGTGACACTAACGTTTTAATTGGAAGAAAATTCAAACTAAAACTTCATAATGAGGTAAATTTTAAATTGATATACATACCTTGATCAAAATTTTGCATCTCAGAATTCTTTCTAAACTGAAGTTCAGATTGTGTGCATTTTTAATATGTATCAGTGCTTGACATAAGGTGCCATGATGGAAGTGGACATTAAAAGATTGTTGATTATGAAGTGTTCATTTTATTGGATGGAGAAGCTTTATAGTTTTCTGGCAGTAAGGTATTAATGGAAGAGAAATACAGTAACACTAGCTTAATGGGGCAAATTTAAATATTTTTAGCTTGAGGTACTTCTGGGTGAAAAGTGGAACAATCCTTCAGAAGGTCAAAAGTTTGTAACATGTCATTATTTGACATAGATTTCAAGGCAAAAAGGTTACTCCCTCAGAAAAACAAGTGCTCCTTGTTCTATTCTATCCTGTCCTAGGATAGGATGAATGTGAACAGCGTGCCTACTTGGTAGCTGTTGTGTCATGCTGGTTCTTTAGAGCTCAATGGTTTTAGGGTAAGCAGCACACTGTAAATGCATAGTCATGGCCCAGACTGATGAACACCAAAGCTTCCAGTGCTTGGAAGGGTTTGAGTGTGTTTACAATGCCTGGGCCATTGCAAGAGCCAAGCATGCTGCTACCCTTCAAACACCTCAAGCCCCTCTTTTCTCAGCCACAGCGTGAAATCCTCACACCTGAGGTCTGGGGACTGTTAGCAGCCAGACATGTGTACAAACCCAGGATGTGTCCAGCAGTTGGTGTGCTTATACTTGATGTTCACCTCATTGAATGAGCCAGGGAATTTCTTCTTTGTTTGAAGCTCTTTACTGACTTCATACTTAACCCTGAGCAACATTTATTTAACTTTTTTGTGACTCAATTTGCCTGACTGTGGTATGACTATGATAATACTTTCCCACATTTAAAGACTATTGTGCATACAGATCTCTGGGCTGTGTGGAATCACCATCTCTGGTGGTATTTAAAACACAGGTAGACGTTGCGCTTGGGGACATGGTTTAATGGTGGTTTTGGCAGTGTTAGGTTGATGGTTGGACTCAATGATATTAAAGGTCCTTTCCAACCTAGACGATTCTATGATTCTATTATTATATCTATTATTCAGAGGTAGAAATCTGATAAACCACTCATCTGTGTTATCTTTTGTGGACATATCTGTTTTATTTAACCTGTGTCCTGAAGCAGCCCTGTCATTTGAAGATGTTTGCCTAACCAGGCATTTCTTTCTTTTAAACTTATACGTCTGTGGACTTCTACAGCTAATTGCTGCTTAAAATACTAGCTTGATTTCTGTTCTTATCTCCATATCACAACGATTTTCTTGGTAATTAATACATCATTGTCAATAAACGTGTTTAACCTATCACAATGTATTGTAAAAAGACACACTACATAGAAATGTTGTAAAGAGTATAAATGTAGTCAAAGTGCTACATTTGACAAAGAGGAAGAACACAGGAACTAACCTTAAGGGATTTCAAGTTCTTTCATTCTCTTTATGGAAAAAAAGAGCACTGAGGATGTTCTGCATCAATAGGAAGATGTTTAGCACCCAAAAGCCAAGCCCTTAAATATGAATCATGCTTACATCAAAGGTAGGTTGAATGCTGAGTTTGGGAACAGTCTTACAAATTTAACAGATTTCACACACAATAATCATTGAAAATAAATAAAATACCAGAATCTTAACTACATGTCCCGAAGATGTCAGAGCTAAAATGCAGCTACCTTTTCTTTCACACATCTGTTCAGAAATTCACATGCAGCAGTGGCACTGCTAGGCGGAAGGTCTTTCATACTCTTTGAAAGAGCTCAGTCCCTTGACCCTTAATCAAGCAGTTATTTTTTCTCAGTTATGATGAGATAAGCTGCATCCAACACCGTCAATATGGCCTTTATCATAGATGTCAGGTGAAGCACAGCTGGATTCTAGGATATGCTGAAATATATGCTGACACTTTTAAGATTCATCTGGACAGGATCCTGGGCCGTCTTGTCTAGACTGTGCTTTTGCCAAGAAAGTTTGGACCAGGTGACCTTGAGGTCCCTTCCAACCTGGCATTCTATGCTTCTGTGATTCCATGTTATACATATATATCCTGCATATACCTTATGAAGGTATTTGCCAAAGATTCAGTGAACTTGTAAGCCTCAGTAGTTTTGCAGTGTTCACTTGAATTAAGATAATTGTTGGCAGCTTGGGGTCAGCTCAGTAGCTGCAATAAAACGCGTTTCTCTTTGGCAGTCAGTGCTACCACTGAATTATTTGGCTTAGACAATGGAAGATACACAAGAAGAAGCCTAAAACTCAGGGCAGTTGACAGGACATCCATCCAGAAGCTTAAATCAGTTTTGAAGTCACTGCTAGGTATAATTTTTTTATATTTTAAATGTAATAACATACACTACAATGTAAACAAATGCATCAGTAGATATTTGCTTGGTTTTCTCCTGAAAACACCATCTTTATAAACACAGACTGTTTCCTGAGTGCTTTGATAAGGGGTGGTTTAGGCACTTCATTTCGTGTAGATAAATTTTGCAACAATCTCTTTACAAGGCTGCCCAGCACTTCCTATCTGAACTATCTGCTCTCTCTTGGTACATAAAAAAAGCTTTATGTATGCCTGTATGAAATCACCTGAACTTACAAGAATTCTGTGCTTCATTCATGTGCCAAAAATCAACCAAAAGATACCAATAGTGAATTCGCGGTCAGTTTTCATCATAGTTAAACATTAAGAGACAGATTTCTAAAGGTTCTGTATGAGGATCGCTGTTTAACAAATTTTTAATGATCTACAAATCCCAAAGTGAATAATGAAGTAAAAAGCCTATTGTAAATAATCTAAACCATCATTACATTTGGATAAAGAAGAGAGTACTGTGCAGAACTTAAACAGGGATGAATCAAGTTGGAGAAATGGTCAACACAATGGCAATAATGTCCCTGTTGATAACTGGAGAGCCACTTGAAGAAAATATAGTTATGTAAAATAATGTTACATATATGAGCTTGTCTTTAACAATGGAATAATCAGCATTCTACACTAATGATACATAATGTTAAAAAATAGACTGCTCAGACTTATCATGGAAAAGGGAGCCGGGAAATATTACGGACTCTTCACCAAGAACTTCTGCTCCATGTACAGCTGTGCTGAAAGGAAGCAAATAAGTTCCTGGGGAGCATAAACAATGGGATGATAAGTAATGTAGAAAATGTCTTTTATATTGTCACTGATATAGCCCCTAATACTTCTTGCTTTAGACTGGTTTCTTATCAGAGAAAACATACTGCAAAAAGAGAAGGTAGAGTGAAGATCAATAAGAACAAGTTATTGGTATGGAAAAAAATCTCTACTTCAAAGAAAGACTAAAAGATTATTACATTAAATTATTAAAGGAGAACCTGATAAAAGTGCATGAAATAATAAGAATGAATTGAGAAAGGAGACTTTACAGGAAATAGCCATTCAACATATTAAAAGTAAATGTTTCAAAAGCAACAAACATCATTTCTACCCAGCTTGTGATTACATTGTGGAAATTGTTGCCAGAGTATGTCTTCGACGCTTGAAACTTAGAAGGGTTGATCATGTTTGGATGAGCAGGTGATGAATTGCAGAACAATAGCACTGGGAACTATTTGCCCTCACATTTCAGGTTTCCTTTTATTTGTGGTATTTGGGTTTTGATTCAGTCTCCTGTGTCTAAATGTACACACATCTCTAGTGCAAGGTGAAATGCCCCAGGATATACTATGTCATATTGGTGTCATGAAGATGTCTTGGATACAGTATGGTGTCTCAGATGACTCTAGACACCTATGTTTCAAAAAACACATAGAGACCTTAAAGTTTGTCACCATCAGAGGAAAGACACTGATCTACAGCAGCCATAGGTCTAACAGTGTGAAAGATCCCACATTTCTACTGAGCATTCCCAACAGGAGTGAACAACAATTCAGTGAAGAAAAAACATTCAAAAAACCAAAAAGAAAATGATTGAAAACCAACCTGTAGTCAAACTGTTATTTTTAATAATGTACTCAACAGGGAACCCAGATTCTGTAAGTCAAGCTCCAAAGAAAGAAACAGGAAGATAGAAATCGTTCAGTCCTCCCCTTAGTCACCTCTATCCGCCTTGCACTAGGTCATCCAGCTATGAAGGTTAATGATAAACCTACTGACTGCTGGATTGCAGGTCTGTGAGATTGTATCAGGTACCTGATAATTATTTTCTGAATATACTTCTAGGAAAAGCTTTTACCTTCAGGCCTGAGGGGGCAAGTTCTGTTCACTTCCAACCATTTTCTTCATGGATAAATTTCTTCCTTAATTTTTTTAACTACTATAGGCCTGTAAGGATAAATTTGTCTCACTTTTCCAATGAAAGTGATGTTGAAAGAAATGGGAATAGAAAATATTGTTTAACCTCATTAATATGAAAATCTGATTTTTGCCAAACGAAGAATATAGCATACTTCTTTAGAACACAAAATACTATCAGAAGCATAAACACTTTGCTTCAGGAAGGTTACATTTGTATGTGCAAAAAACCAGAATAGTTTTATTTGAAGAAAATATCTTAATAATTTATTTATTTTAATTAAAAAACCAAGAGGTCCTACATCCTAACCAGAGCAAATAATGACAAGTCATTGTAAACTGTGTAAACATTTAAGGTTACAGAGTATAAAATGATTTCCTTTAAACTTGTAAGTTTTGTTCCAATCCTTCTGTTATTTATAGAAGAAGGTTTAATGGCCATGTTACCTGAAAATGCACATCTATAATGGGAAAACAGACAACTTGTGTAGCGTCTGTTCTGAGGTAATTTTCTATCCGATTGTCATTAAGTAGAAGATGAATCCTTTAATTGTACTTTAAAATTCAGTCATGCTGTTATCCCACTAGTTAATTCAATTAAAATGAACCCTTGTTAATTCAATCAAAAGGAATCAAACTAACTCTTGAACTGTTTTTCTTCCTTGTGTTTTTCTGTTAGAGGAAGAGTGAGGGGACAAAGGGAAAAAGCATGAACTAACACCGAAGTGATCGTCCCTGAACCCTGACAAAGCAAAGCTTGCTTCCTTTCATGCATGTACAAGAGCTCTCTGTAGGAAGGGGCTCTTTGTAGGAAGGGGCTCTCCACTATTTCAGTAGCTTTTCCACGTGCCCAGAGTCCTCTTGTAAATGTGTAAACAATAAAGTCACCATCAAATTTTTAGATATAAGATTAAAAATGGTGATGGGAATGTGGGGTGATTTGTTATGTATGACATGCATTTCTGTTTATGCATTCATGAAGGCCATGTCTGCAAGATCTGCAATGCCAGCTTGCACACACTGCACAAATATGAATAAATGAATAATTGTTTTGATAATATTAAACAGCATGTGTGATGTAGCAGAGCAACATCTGTTATTAACAGTATAAACAAAAGGAGTTTTTACTGATTGCATGTCATTCTGCATACGGGAACAATGTAATAGGTCCAATTTGGTAACTCTTCGCAAACAGCAGGAGGGATTGTGTAGGCCTGCTGTGAAAAACAGGAACAAGATTAGAGCAACAGTTCTTTCAAATGTGGAGAGGGAAAAAGCTCTATAAAAATGCTAAAGCAGGCAAGTATGAACTGTATATAGAATTGCTCAAGTTCATAGAAACCATTTCTCCATTTGAATGTTATCATCTCCCTTTTACTTTTTCCTGTGTCCTGCAGTGAGCTGAATAGCACTAACTGAATAACCTGGTTTTCAGAGGAATCTGGCAATGTTAAATGCTTCTAAGTACCATCTCAGGTTATAACCATGTAGTTAAAATATTCTTTATGACACCGAGAACGAAGGAGAATAAAACCCAGTATTTCCTGCTCTAAATGCCTTAATAAATCCTGATTCAAGGAATGATACTGTATACTGGGGATTAAACAAAAAATGCAGAAAATTAGGATGTAGTTTTGGCAACACAATTGAGCAGAATAGTTTCTCACTGCTGCTTAGACAAGTGATATGACTCATCACTACCACCAGCAACTGTCTGTAGGTTCCTTCACCCTCATTCATGGCATCACTGGCACTTTTCTGATCCCAAGGCGAGCTATTTCAAGAAGCTAAACCAAGAAAAAAGTAATCTCTAAGGTTACTTTTCTGCTGGCTGAGATCCCTGAACCACTTTTTTTGTGCGGATGAACAAATACAGGAGTCAATACAAGGGAAGTCAATGGAGCACAGAGATGAAGTTGCCTGTTCTGGATGCTGCTTGCTATATGGTGAACTATATCATGAACTTGTACCTTCAGTCTACCAAAGTGCCTTATAAATCACTGTGTCACAGTGCCTGGCTGGATACCTCCTCTTTGCTTTTGCTGCATTAGCCCTCTTTCACTACCACTTTTACCTGATTACTTATTTCCAAATGTTGAACAGAAGCCTCTAGGTGTCCCTGAAAGAAATGCTGTTCTGAACCGATACCGGAGTTCTTCACTCCACACCACCCATCTGCAGTTTCTTTACTTGATTTATCTACAGCTACCCAGTAACTAGATCTCTAAGGCCATCATATATTTAATACCATGAACAGAATGAAGTCTTCTTCCTTGACTAAGCATATTAAATGGCTTCACTTCACTGTCTTTCTGAAAAATAACAGTGAAAAATCAAAACACAAGCAGGAAAACACTTGGGAAAAAGAGAAGTACAGTTCTGTAAAAGTGGGGGACTTCACCTTCTCTGCCATGGCCAGCACTGACTTGCTCTATTTCTTGTATAGCATCACAAGAGCTCTGCTCATTTCATTCCACCTCTTGATGACATGGACTTGGGAGTCTTGGCCCTGAGTTTGCCTTCTTTACAGTGCAGTCATGAAATGGGCTTTCAGTCTAAGATGACAAGTAAATGCTTGTGTTCTCTGACTTGTACAGTTCTTTGCTTTCATTCAAATACCTAGGGTTTTTTTTTTATATTTCAAAAATGCATAGAAATGTAAATCTTTTTTGATTGTTCCACGTATAATAGCAACTTGCCAAATTTTACTTATGAACAAAGCAAAAATGCATTCTAAGCCCATCTTTTGTCTTTTCATTTAACTTTTCAATTATTTGTGTACCAAACTGAAAGCATCACACTGAGTTCATGAAATCACTGTAAAGATAATCATGTTTTTTCTAGTGAGAACTCTGAGTGTTGTAATAAACTGACAAGTATGAGTCTTGCATGGATATCTGAATACAAATGCCTCCTATTTTTCCTTCCTGGTGAGCCAAAGTGGGTTCTAGAGAAAGATACATGACATTTTTATGGATATTCCAGTATGGTAAACACAAACATTAAAAGATTTAGTAAACCCAGAGATGGACGCCATAAATAGCTATCAAAGTAGTATTTAACCTGAATCATCAATTAATTTTGGAAATCTTCTTAGGACAGACAAGAGTAAACATTTCGGTCTACTACTTAATCCAGCGTTCAATGCAGAACTGACAGGTCAAGCTACCTTCAGAAAGCATGCAGCACGCAGGACTTGTCCAGCAATCTCATTCTTGAAGCAAATCCAACTTCCAAAATTTGAAAGAAGGATGCAGGTGAAAGAGGGGTGTGTGTTATTTTGTAAGCAATTAAAGCCTGCCTCTACCTGGTGCCAAGAGGACAGAGTAGTAAATTTTTTTACTGTCAATCAGAATTAAGCTAGCATGTGCCATGGGATGATTTTTAAATGATCACAGCAGGTTTTCATTCCAGTCTTGCCTATTGATTGTTAATATGCCTTATCTCTCAGAGTTTTGGTAGTAGGAACAATACCCTGCTGTTCAAGGACAACACATTTATGCTAAATGCTAAAAAGTAAATATTTCAGGTAAAACAAAAAAGTCTATAATATTGTGTCTTGTGCTGAAAATAATCTGTAAGAAAATCAAGGGCTATAGAAGAAACACGGAGAGCTTTTTCTTACTCTACTCCATCCATTTTCCACAACAAATAAAAACTACAACACCACAGGGAGATCTTAAAATCTCCACAGATACCCGGGAGAAAACTTCTTTGGGACAACAGAAGAAATGGAAAATCCTACAGCTAGAATTTCAGAATTTCATTCACATCCTCTAAAGCAGAGTTTTGAGACAGCTCCTATGGACCTCAGAAGAAATGGATCAAGACCAGTGGTAGCATGCATAGATTTCGTGGAAGGAAGAAACCAAAATGACACTCTAAACACTTCAATGTCAGTGTACCCAGAATACGTAGGCTTTTTAAAGGGTCTTAGATGGTTTTAAGGTATGGAAAAGACAAGATAGAGGAAGTGATTGACTTTTCTCTGCTTTCAGAACAGGGAAAACTACACCAAAAGATTAGAAGATAATGTAGCAATTCCAAACACTTCTGTTCTTGAGCTGATTCATAAAAAAATGATTTATTTATTTGGCAGTAAATACCTCCTGAAAATTAAAAAATAAAAAGAGTAAGTTTTGTATCAGCAACTCCTACATGAATGAGATCACAATACTGTGACTCCTTTGGTAAATTGAGCTAATGGCAAAATGAAATGACAGAGAGGTTGCAGTCCACTTAACTCATAAACAATTTTTTGCACCTTTATCTCAGAAAAGCAATCATCCCTGGGGCAGAAAAGGTCACTAGAAAGTTCAACTTGCTTATTATTCAAGTGTCATATTGTTCCATCTTACTGGCCTGCACTCCTGATATCAATTACAGAGAGTTCTGTTGGGTTGTAGCTGGGGTGGTTAAAGTCATGTATGTTACTGTCAACATTTCTTAACAGTTCAGTGGTTTGCCGAACATGACTGACGTGATTTCTGCTGGTTTGGTAGTAACAAAGTGAAGTTTCTTTTAGAAGCAGTGAAGTCCATGGACCCAGAAAGTTATTGCCATCAAGGACATATAATCAAGGACTAATAGTAATGGGACTATTTTAATATAGAAGTTCATTTACCAGCAGCTATGGCTAGTGTTGAGATGGGTATTGGGTCAAGGCATTTTTTGACTGAATGTCACTGATCAAATTTTGCTCTCTCTTCTGAATTTTCTCTTAGTATTAAACATGCTGAGAGCAGAGCTGCTTTAAAGAGAATAAATGCCTGGATATGACTAAAGAGAGAATAATCCACACAGCTAATGGTGGCCTTAAAGAATTTTTTCTTTTATATGCCTACATGAGAAAGCAGAGCAGCAGGCACACACAAAATACGTAGTGGACCACATAGGAAATAGATACATCATCAGAAATTAGTATACAGGGCATTTAAATTCAGTATCATGAAATATGGAAAGGCTTTTTGGAAAACTATGAAAGTGGAATGATATTGTGCTACTTCTCAGCAAAGCATCTTGAAACTTACAGTATTATGGATAAGTGGCCTGAAAGGACAAGTATAACAATGGTATACCACTTGTGAAAATCAAACTTAATAGCAGCCTGAAGGTCTTATCTGCTGTGCTTTGCTCTCTAATGACAGTCTATTGCAATCCTAAACACCTTACTGCATTCCCACATATGGTCCAGCTTGCTTTCCTGCCTTTCTGCCCTGATTTTGGACTTTCTCAATACGTTTAGTCGCTGATCATCTATTCTTAATCATGAACACACAACCTTTCAACTTCCCTCCCTCTTTTTTCTACTATGTCTGTAAGACTGCTTGGCAGGATATTGTTCCAGCTGAGAACAAAAGTGCAATATTTGCCACTATTTTCCAGATAGAGAAAGAATCATGACAAGACCAGTAGAGAGCAATAATTTGTTGGTCAGACGAGTGATTTCTCACTGTTGTCCTAGAAATCCAAGGGATATCAGGGATCCTCTTCAGTTAAAGGAAGAGCTTAAAGAAAATGTTCAGCATCTTGAACTCTTTAAGAGTATTTCCTTGCTTCCTGAAATTAGGACTCCAGATAAGCTGTGTTATTAACAATGTGCTTTTTGGTGTTACTAAAAGAATCTTAGGTTTTGAGAAAGACAATATAATCCCACTGACCATTCTCCTCTCCTGGCATGAAGGCATGAAGGGGAATCATCAGGTATCCTCCAATGTATTCATTTCTTTGTCACTAAATCTCTCTGCAGGACCAAGTCATAGCACGACCTCTCTGCAGACTAGCATGGAAAAGAAGGTGTTTTGACATCTGAGATGAGGGACAGAAAAGAAAGATTTTCTTCTCTAGTATGTCTCATAACTCAAGCATCGTTTGACTGCTAAGGCAATACTGATAATATGTATTTTAATGTACAAATTGATGTTGAAGGACTCTTTTCTAAATCATTGCTGGATATGACTAATCAACACTGTGGTCACACAATGTGTACAAAGTAAACATGACTAAAGAAAAGAGTTACATTCTACATTTTCTAGTAGGAATAATATTAAGAGAAGAAGAATAAATAAAAAGAAGAGGACTCGTGAAATCAATCAAACACAAACTCACTCAGAAAGTACTTTCAAGAACCAGTATCTTGAGAGACAATTTTTCACATACATGCAAAAATACAGTATAATTATTTCCATGCAGGTTTTGACAAATGCGTTTGGTCCACTATTACATAAAAAAATTTTGCAGAATTTTCACTGACATAAATGTCTGTGACCTGATTTGCATAAAAGAGAAGGAAACCAGGAGTTGTTATGGCAGCAAAGAGCAGCAACATGGTTGCAAACCTTTCTTCCATCCTATGTTAATTAAATGTACCACAGTGTGTGAAGTAGCTCTCAGCAAACTCATATTTTAAAATTCTTGAGTATAATTGAAAAACTCACTGCAAAGAATGCAAACGGCTGCTGGACAGATCAAAGAGCATATGAAGAGTTATTTAACAGGTTTGCTAATGGAAAGATAATGGCTTTTATGAGGATGATGGAACAAAAATAAAACAGCAGACCTGAAGATAAATTAAAAGACGAAAAGAGGCCTTGTAAAATGAAGCAGTAACACAAATCCATTAGCTGTAAACACTGGATAATGTTAATCCTCTAAATGGTACTCCACGTCCATTTTGTGCATCATCTTGGGTGAAAGGTGGTAGCTTGTAGCAGAAAATAGGTGCTCTTTTATTTTAATGGTCTTGAATAAGGCTGTTGGCCATATTGACAGCTGTGCTGAGTAGCAGCTGGTAGCTAGGCAAAGTTGTTTAATGTTTATAACAATGAAGAATAGATTTATATGATTTAGAACTAAAAGCTTTTTGGAAAGTATCTAGAAAAAATATGCTAAAATGTTGGAAAAAAAATTAATCCAAAGGTAATTTTTTATAAAAATGAAGTTTTATTGAAGAAAGGACAGAAAAGTGACAAGACCATTTTTCCTCAATAAATTCTCAGAATTGTTAATCATATACTCACTCAGAATCATTAAGCAGATTAAGAAAAGGTAAATAAAAATGAATTTTTTTCATTACATTAAATAGTAAGATTAAATGAGGGAAACGGAAAGAAGAAGAGGATATAGAGCCTGATTGGGCTCCCATGTATCTTCAGTAAGAACTGGGCTGAATCAGTGGATTGCTAAATATTTAATAAGAAGCTCAACTGAAGGCAGTGGCATTACTTTACCATCAATTTTTGGGGGGGCAGGATTTTACTCTTCACTCCATTAAATGAATCTTAGGAAATTAGCCTCTCTTTTCTGTTTTTTTCTTTTTTCTTTTTTTTTTGTAACTGCCTTCTCAGTTGGATGAGATATTTCAGAGATGAGAACACCAGGTGCTTGAAAGTGGGAAGAGGTAGATAATCAACTGCTCTGAATCATTGTTTTGTAAATTAATTTATTTATTATGTCAGGCTGAAAGGCTTCAATTCCTGAATGGACTGTGAAGTTATTACAGCAGTAGAAAACCAAAAAAAGTATTTTTAAAAACACTGATAATTTACCAGGAGTAAGTTTAAAACACTTAATCATGACTGTTTTGCATACCACAAAAATTATGGAACATCTCACCTATGAGGACAGCCTGGAGAAGAGAAAGCTCCAGGAAGACCTTACTGCAGCCTCTCTATTTAAAAGGGGCCTACTTTTAGCAGGGCCTGTTGCGATAGGACAAGGGGCAACAGTTTTAACATAAAAGAGGGAAGATTTAGAGTACGTATAAGCAAGAATTTTTTTTACAATGAGGGTGGTGAAACACTGGCACAGGTTGCCCAGAGAGGAGCTACATGTCCCCTCCCCGGAAACATTCAAGGTTGGGTTGGACGGGGCTCTGAGCAACCTGATCTAGTTGAAGATGTCCCCGCTCACAGAAGGGGAGGACGGACTAGATGGCCTTTAAAGGTCCCTTCCAACCCAAAATATTGTATGATCCTATGATTCTATGAAAATCAACTAGATCACTGCTAGCCACACTTATCATTTTGGCTTTTTCAACAAAAATCTCTAGCAATAGTGGTTCAAAGAAGGAATTAAAAGTTTTAATGCAGCATTTCACTTGAGTTCAGTCCTGTAAGACAGTGCATAATCAGCTTTTAGAACCTGCTGTGTTCTTTCTGTTTTTGAAATGCATATAACAGGTCACACACTGGGGTTTATTTTTATAGCCATCTACTACTGTCAATGCCTTACCTTGTCAAAAATCAATCCTGTGAAGGAAGAAAACCTATTTTGTGCATTGTTTTCTGTAACACTGCCAAGAAACAAACAAATTTTGCAAAGTTTAAGCAAAACTTTCGGTTATTTCTCTTTTTGGAGGAGTGTCTCACAGACCTGTCTCGTACAGGGTCCTGGAGCAAAAGGGACTGGGCACTGAGGAAATCTCTCTGTATTCAGTAAGATGGACATCTCGCTGGAGCCAACAGACGTACTGATTACCTGGTGCATTGACAATTCCTGTTTTCTGTTAAGACAGCCAAGGTGCGTCTACACAGGTTGTCTTTCTTAATGCAAAAAGTTACACTCATCCCAACGGAGGGACGTCTCTTTTTATTTTATTGTTTTATATTTAATTATTTTATATTATTACCCAACCAGTAATTTAGACAAGTATGTCTTCAGCAAAATCCCTTTTTTCCTCAAGTTAGTTAATTTAATTCCATTGTTACAAGTTGCTAAATCTGGTTTTACAAAACTTAGCACAGTCTTTAATAGTGTCCAAAAAAACTTTTCCATATTGTAAAATTAAAGAAATAGAAATAGGTGAAAACACTTGTGTGACTGATTACTTCGCAATCTGAATATGATTTTATGGGATGTCATTGCATGAAGTCAGTGGTATGATTCAACACGTTGGCTATATCTTATCAAGTCTTCAAAGGAAGTTTGATAAAAGGAACTCTTCTCTAAATGGGATCTAGAACAAGGGTTGGAAACAGAAAAAATGTTTTTTTTTCTTTAAATAAACTCTTCATTGTGGGGAGGAAAGGAAATCTCTTTGAATACTAAAATAGATTTCTAGTTTTAAAAGCCTATCATTATGGAATTAATTTCTAAAGAAGAGAATTATTCTGGCAAAAAACAGTGATTTAAAATTATTTGGAAGTAAATGGAACATCAGCAGAGAGTGCCCTGTGTTTCATGAAGCTAATTTTGTGGTATTTCATAACACTTTCTCATGCTCAGACAAGTTAATAAAGAAAGCTGCTTATTCAGTGATGGCTAACTGCAGACACCTGATGTGCTATGGTAGAGATGCCAACAGTTTGAGAGTTCTTCTGTAAAACATAACCTGTTTTTTTTGTGTTATCGAGCTATGACATACAAAGGCATTGTAAGCGCTGGGGGGTAAAGAAGTTTCTAGTCATGCCTCTGAAAATGCCATCAGTCTTCAAATTGCTAATGCATAGTGGCAAAAACAAATGGTAGAGAAGTTTTATCCTTTATGAAACAAAGTTGGAAAGAAAGTAAAAAAAGAAAAAAGCAAAGGACAAATCAATACGCTGTTCTGCTGGAAATAATTTCTACTGATACAAGATAAAAAGTACTATTGTAATGTTTAATAAATAGAATAACTTTCCTATATATTTATATGGAAATTTCTGGTATTCCAGTATGGATCAGCTCTGAAAGGAGCATCAGCAAACTGGTAAATTGATATGGCATTCCCTGGTCTCCCAGACATTTGTTTCATAAAAAAAATGGGGAGAAAGAACAGGGAGCTGCTGCATTTGGTTTTCTGTCAGGTGAAATATATGATTTCCTGTATTGTTTTTGATTTTTCATTTAACCAAAAATAAAACCACACATGTTCATTTCCATCAATACTGATTGAATGTGTGCCAGAAAAGATTAATTACTAAGATGAACATGCCCAGTAGATTTAGGCATAATGTTAACATGTGACATCAGGGGTCAGATTAAGTAAGGCAGGAAGCAGACCTGCACCAATTCATGACTGAAGACACTATTTTTGCCACTCCTTTCCTAATACTACAGTGCTTCATAGCTTTACTGTCTTTGTTAACTCTGGACTATTTTCATTTCCTAGTATTGGCACCACATCATATTTATGACGACAGTTTAGCTTATTTTGAAGACATGGTCAACCATCACTCTCTAATGCAAAGTCACAGCCATTCTCAAGGATCCTTGGAAATGGCATGGAAATCTTAGAGGAAACTAAACTCATAGAAAACCCGTGAAAATCCTCAGCTGGGTAGAAAAGAAAATTAAGAGATTGTGCCTTCCCACTAAGGAAAAGACAAGCAGAATGCAGGTGTCACCCAACCTGCTGGGTCATAGCCTGAGAGGCCCCAGCCTGCATGAATGGTCTGATTGGTGTCCATTCAGGTAGCTTAATACACTGCTCCACAGCATTTGCTCTCCTGTACTCCCTGGGTTTGTCACAGCAAGCTTTGGAAGGGGCTGCTCCTGTGGTGGAGGGTGCAGAGGTTTCCAGAGCCAGTATCTAACAGAAACAAAGGTTTGCTTGTTCTTCTGATACCATAACAGCTCATTTTCCTAAAGATGGGGGATATATTCTTAGGTGTTTATGCTGTAGTAAGCAGTTTTCTAGCAAAATTTCTTGCTGTTTTTGACCATTTAAGGCTTCTAGTTGCAAGTGCACCAAACCACACAGTTTTCCAGAACTGCTTTACACTGTGTTCACTTGTATTTTTCTCCATTTCTACAGTGAAATGGTGGGCTGAAAGTAAAATATGTCATAACTCAGAGAAAATGAAGCAGCTCAACTGTGTATGGGAGACATGAAGTGTCACATTTCCAAGTATGGAGACAGAAGAATTTCTGGTATAAGGTTCCATATGGGTTTCTTTAAATTGTTAGGAATAACAATCATCTTCTTTTACTTTTTCACCCAAAAATTAGATGCCTAGACTAAGCCACTTGGCCAGGTCACTCCTCTGCTGTCACTGGGGAGACAGTCACTGCAGAAAAAGAATTCTTCCATTTATCTTTCTTCATTGCTTAGAGAAGAGGTTTAACTGAGCAGTGTAGACAAGATGACGAATGGTAGATGAGCTAATCCTCTCCCTGTGGGCCTAATAACAGTGTGCTCTACCAGTGTCGAGAAAAGTGTCCCCTGGTGAAAGTCTGGATTCATGTTTTTTCCCTAGGGAGCCTCCTGTCTATTTTTAATGATAGAGAACATTTTGATTGCTGGCTATTGTCTTCCTTCTGACTACACAAAAAGGTTCTGTGCAAATTATAAAGCTCCAGAAAGGAGCAGATTCTCTGAAACCTGATGGCTTTTATGGGATCATGTTGCTGCTGCTGCTTCCCATCTTTAGGTGCACCATTCATTTCAGATCACACACTGCTTTGCCTCAACCTGCGTAACAAAACAGCGATACAAAAAAGTATCACTAATGATAAAATCTGCAGCTTCAACAATCAGTATTTACTGTTAGTAATATTTACTGCGACTTTGGTTTGACACATGATGCCCAATTTCAGAAAAAAATCAAAGAAATCCTAGTACATTTGCCATAAGCATGATTTTAAAAGTGTATAAGCTAAATATTTATTCATTACACATATCTGCCAACTGAATCCATCATTTTGTTCCAAGTAAGAATGTACACCCAGGATTTTCATATGTGTTTTCCACAGTGAATTTTCTTTCTTTCCAGAGCAAGAAATGTGATTTTAAAAAATTAAAATTGAGGTTATAAAGTTTTCTGCTAATTATCTCATTGCTTTCTTTACTGATAGTATAGCTGACAAAATGAAAAAAAAAAAAAGAAAAAAAGAAAAAAAACACAGCTCATAAGCTCTGTATTATAAACAAGTTACCTGAAGTCCCCAAGGGATTTTATTAACTTCATGCATTTCTTTCCATATAACCCCGGTAAAATCCATCACTATTAGGCATTCATAGACATATGTAATATTTACATTGTGTGCAAATCTTATTTGTTATTTCAATATCCAGAAGTTCCATTTCCAAGTCTAGCAGTAATACGGGTAAAAACAATTGGAAAAAAACAATTGGAAGCTCACTATAGATAAGATGAGAAATGTAGTGTCACTTTCTACTCGTGCCAAGAAACAAGCAGGTAGCAAAATTTAAGACAAAACTATTGCTGAGGACAAACTCAGACATGTCCATTTGGGTGAGATATATGGCTGGGAGAACTAAATTAGGCATTTTAACTGCAGTGTAAAAACACATCTATGAGTTCTGTGCTTTGGGCACAATTAATCCAGTTAAATGCTGTGAAGTGGAAGACAACAAGGCTGATGGCTATAAACAAAGAGGGAGACAGACAGACAGAAAGACTGACAGACAGAAAGAAAGCAAAAGAGAAGAAAGAATACAACCAAAAAAAAATCAAGGGAGGTAATATTTCTGCAAGAGATGCATTCTCAGAAAATTTACTAAAACAGTTGTTTTGGTTTTGACTGGATTGACCAATCAAAATGACAGATGGTCCCTCCCTTCCCCCTCTAAGAAAAAGAGAGGAGAGGAAGGATAAAGAGATTTATGAGTTTAGAAAAAAACTAGACTGCTTTAATGAAAATATTAATAAATAATGAAATAATAGATAATAAGAAGAAAATTAAAATAAAAAAGTATACAGCATATACAAAACCATATCAAGATCCCAGGATGATGATCACATCACCAACAGGCACAGGGAAAAGTCCCAGACTGGATTCAGTGATGGACAGGAGCTGGATTCCGGATCTGGAGTCAGGAATGCTTGGATCGGGATCAAAGGCAGAAGAACAGACAGGGTCCTTCTCAGATGTCGGCCATTGAAGGAAGAGAGTTGACCCTTTGATCCCTCAGCTTTTATACTGAGGATGATGCAGATGGGATGGAATACCCTGTTGGTCAGTTTTGGGTCACCTGTCCTGTCTGCTCCTCCCTACGGGTGTGACCCCTCTATGCATTTCCGCTTCCCACCCTCCGATGGGGCAAATAACAAATTTACCTGAGCTTGGTTGTTATAGCAATAAGTATAAGCAAGAGCCTCTCTGCAGACCATTCCTTGGTATAATCAGATCTTAGTACTGTGAGAGTGAACATTTTCTGAACAATATGCTCTCAATTTCAGAGTTTAGTTAGTTAGACGAGGCCCAGCTAAAAAAAGTAAAATTACTGAACAGAAAATTAGTTCTGTTTTACCTCAGACCAGGACAACAGTTCTCCACCTTCTATTGATAGCTAGTCAATTGACACTTTACTTTCTCTGCTGCCGTTTTGTGATAAAATAGTGTATTCACAATTATCCCTAATGTCTTCTATGGGAAAATTAATGGATACCAATATATTTAAGCAAAACCCCAAATATTTGTAGCAATTACAAACAGTGTAGCATCTCTTAATCCAGTCAGGGATTTTTTTTTAATTGGTTTTTTTGCTATCAGGTTGCCACCAAAAGGAAGAGTTAGAAATCCTCACATTATTCCCACACTTCCTGGTGTTCCACATTAGCACAAGCAGAAATGGTGCTGCATACAGTTCTGGCTCATTCTACTATTTATCAGAAACCATTCTGACATCCCACCTGTTCTTTTTAATTTTCTGCTTCTCCAGGTAGGAAAATAAAGAAGAGATGACGAAGACAATTTTTTTAAAAATTACTGTTTCAACAGACAGTAAAAGTGACTAAAAAGTTTGCAAGATGAGTTCAATGTTATTTAACACAATACTGAGCTGTTACAGGGGTCTCTCTCTATACATCCAGTTCAGTTTCTGTTGGACAGACAGAAAAAATGCAAAATGCAGTTCATCTTTTAGTCTTGAGACTATTTCTCATGTTTAGCAGTACTGGTTAACGGATGTGAAAGACAGATGCTGCATTTAAGATGTCTCAGTCAGATGGAGACACCACAGACTCAAAGAAGGAAACTAATCTCCTGAGAAAAGACCTACGTCCGTTCAGTGGCAGGCCACACTTCAGATTTGATAACCTGTGTGCATCAGACAGACACACCTCATTGGGTGACACACATATCCTTATGAAGCCAGTGATTATAATTCTATTATCTGATATAAATACTATATTTATAAAAAAGAACATGAAATTAAAATAGAATAGGTGTTATATACAGTCTTTGAACTTAGAGTAGTAGCCCGTGAGAACAAGAGAAGATTTTGTGTAAGGCTGCAGATAATTTTGTTTAGAAGTGGCTGCTAACATTAACTATTACTAGGAGTCATTACTATTGTTCATGAGAAGAAACTTTTAAAAATAGCTAATAAGTTTGAAAATCTTTAACCAGTTCAACTATGCTTTTCCAGGCTGGGTACCTGCCTGTGGCTGTTGCATTTTGGTTTGTTGTTTTTCATTTGCACCTGTTTTTTTTAAAAGCTTTGCCAAACCAATTAGGTTATCTTGAAGAAAAGAGGAATGAGATTAGAAAAAATATTTCTTGGCAAAATTAGACAATTCTGAACATTTGCTCAGTGAACATCATCCATTTTGCACTTCAATGAGGGAGGTTTCCTATCCAGAAAATAATGAGTGTGCAATTAATGGTCATCTCATAGCATATGCACACAGGGGATTAGAAAAAAGCTGGCAAACTTTTGAGTGCCTTTGGTTCAAACTTTGGATTCCTTGAATTTGTAACTTAATTGTGCTCGTATAACACAGTTTTTTGTTGCTATTTGCAAGTCTTACTCATTTCCTCATTGAATGTTAGTGGGAAATGACTCTTGTAATTCTTTGCAGTGTTCAGTTAGTAGTGAGCCGAATGCATGAATCACCGTTATGTTATCTCTTCCTCACAAATCACACAATGCCTTACTATAACCCCAAATTCCAATTGCTGATAATACAGTGGCTCCAGTTTTGGCTGGGCTCAGCTTTTCATACTGCTGTCCTGCTGCTGGCTTATGATTCTGTCGGGTTGTCTGGCTCCTGCTTCCATCTCCTGTTGCAGCTGGGTTGGCTTCAGGCTATGATAATTTTGCCTGCAGTCCTTACCTCCTGCTGTTCTATCAAGGACAATAGTGCTTGAGGCTGAACCTTAAATTTTAAATCCTTTATTCTGCAGAGCCTTAAGGCACATTCTTCTGCTTCAAGGATGAAATCAAGGAATTATGTTTTTGTAGATTTTTATATTTTTCTAAATCCTGGGACGTGAACTTATTTGTGGCAAATGCTGAGCAGAGTTGCTGTAAAGACCGCACAGCCTAGATCAAAGTAGATCAGTTTTCTAACACAAGAATTTCTAAACACCCAGCACAATACCTTTCATATGCACTTTAACTGGTTCTCTTATAGCACTTCTCTTTGCAAAGCCAAAGCTGGCCAATATTATAACAGAAAAACACTGTACACTTACTTCCTTTACTTGCAAGTGCAGGAAGGAAACATATAGAAATTTATATAGCATTCACAGTTTCTAAACTTTGTAGGTAAATTTTCTCAGGAGAGTTTGTCAAAAATGTACTCACCAGCTTGCAACTAAATAATTAATTGTTGGAGGACCATGTGCTACTTTAACATTTCACATTTGGAATGATAGCCACTCAGCTATTCAAGTAACATGTGTCATGTAAAACCAACAGCAAGAGAGCCAGAATCTATCTTCTTTTCTGTATCATATTTGCTGTACCAGATCATTAATAGCTTTTTAAACTTAAGTGACATGTATACTTATATTTATAAGAATTACAGCTTTCTGAAATTACATTGCTCATCCATTGTGTCCATTGTCCTTTTGTCTGACTGTATTTTGTCCAACTCTCTATTTTGTCTCTGTTCTAGGGAGAAGAGAGTATTTACAAATCCTTATAGTTCCATACGTTCCTGCAAAGAAGTAAGTTCAGTCATTAGCAAAGTACTTCAGATCTAGAATAGTTCAATAGAAATCAATCAAAGCACTTGAATGATTAATGCTAAAAATGGTTAAGTACATCAATGGATTGGGACCTAAAAGCATTCTGTTTACTGCTTTATTTACCTTCAGATTGAACATAAAGTATCCACATAGAGCTGACTTATCTGCTATGATTTTCATAGCATTATCTCTTATTTCAGTGTTAGCAATACAGCCACAGCCATTTAAACAATATTGGAGTACTCTGAAGTATAAAAACCTTTTAAATTTCTTTTCAAAGATGCCTTTGGGGCTTCAAAAGCTCATTTGATCCCAAATAGGAGCAAAAGCAACACTTTTACAGAAGAAAAACATTGAGAAAAAATGCAGCTCACAACTTTTATTTAAATTTAGAAGTGGGTGAAAATACATTACCTGCACACGTTGAACAACTGATATAGCCTTTTAAATTTAGCCTTTTTAGTACTGTAGAAGGAAGCTGTGTAAAGAAAAAGCAGTTTCATCACCTTGACTACAAAGATAAGTGTGTATGTATGTTTATGTTATGAAATAGATGCAATGGATCCTATGTATAGTGTACGGGTTGCATAGTATAGATATAGTTGGCTCCCACTTAAACATCTTAAACCATAGCATATGCAAATTTATTCATAAAAGTAAATTATTCTATTCCTGTTTTATACAGAGAAACACAAATGTTGCAAGATTAAAGCTCCATTCTTATTCTATTGTAGTTAATGGAAGATCACATGTTGAACTCAGCAGAGCACTAATATCAGTCTGTGACTTTTCCAGAATCACTCAGGAAGGTTGTGAAATAAAGTCTGTACTATTCCTACAATCTCTCTAGGACCTTCCTACACTATTGCTACATATTCTCAAGGACTACTAACCTGTTATTGATCAATAACTGTTGATTAAAATTCCCATCTGTAACATGTTCCAAATGGTCTTTGTGTTGAGTGATAAAAACAAGTTTCACATTTCTGTTTGATTTATAATAAGTACTAAAAATGGTAGAAAGTACCTGATGTTTTAACTTGAGAAAAAAGGCCTCCCTTTCCTATAAATTCATAGCTCCAAGGCCCTTTGGAGGCTCCAAAGTTTCACAGTTAAGGTACTACAGAAGCCAATCTTTATTTGAGAGATAAAAACATATGTTTATCTCACCTTCTAATCTTGTTCTCCTGGCTCCAGCAATATACCCTCTACTGCCAAGCAATCTGAATGTACATCTGCCTCCAAGGTATATCTGCCTCCAGAACTATAAGGAAAGTGGCCAGCT
Source organism: Limosa lapponica baueri (assembly GCA_002844005.1). Taxonomy (NCBI): domain Eukaryota; kingdom Metazoa; phylum Chordata; class Aves; order Charadriiformes; family Scolopacidae; genus Limosa; species Limosa lapponica. The sequence goes on along the minus strand of KZ505688.1, from coordinate 1,088,685 downwards.
GTGATGACATATAAAGACTGAACCAAAAATACTTGGAGAAAGTGAGGAAGAAGCAATATCTCAATGACGCTTTTGCAACACATCATCTGTGAGGGGCCAACACAGAAAGTCTGGCTGCTAATCAGAGCTGGATACAAGCCATAAAATTCAGCTACAAATGCAAACTTTCCTGAAGCCTGAGGACATTTGGCTTCATGTATTCAGTAGATAGAGAAGGGCTATCACTAAGTGTAAGCGTTTTAGCTTGTATAAATTATGGAGGCGTTCTGGTGCAGATGTTTTCTTCAGATTCATGTCCATTATTACTGTTGATTGAGGACACAGCAGGAAATAATTGCAGATTGAGGGCTATTAAGGCTGTTTTTCACAAACTTACTTGGTCTGTTTTATAGGTTTGTTCTTATTTTCTTGGTTCAAGGAGAGAATGAGTGGGTCAGGTGGAAGGAGGGGAGACTGCCTCTTTCCTGTGGAGTTACTGGCCCTGCCCCTGAAGAAGGCTGTGGGCTTTCTGTTCTGGCAAGCAGTATAAGAGAAAGTCATTGCAAGCTATTAGGAACTTACAGCCCAGACAGAGAAGTCACTGAGAAAAGAAAGGTACAAGGAAATGGGCCTTGGCACAAAAAGACAACTTCCTAAGGACCAGAAGGGAATTACTGAGTTTTCTGTTACTTAGAAAACTGATATATTATCCAAATATCCTAATAGCGAGGACCTTCCCTGCAGACAGAGTGGGCAGTGGGAGACTGAATTAAAAGCCCTTTTTTTTTTTTTCTATTGCATTTTCCCAACTCATTTTAAGTTTCCTCTACTTGAAAGTTAAAGATGTTTATTTATATTTTAATTAAAATGTAGTAGATTTCAGGTAGATCTATCCCAAAACTGGACAACTTGGAACCACATATAAGCACACAGTCACAAGAGATGGAACACAAAAGGTGAACTTTCTTTGTTCTCATCATAGGACCAAAAGGAAAATAAAGTGTTCAGTTGCCTACTGAGCTATGCATTTTGCTCTGGAAGAATATTTTTTTTCACTGTTTGAAATTCATGCCAAACAATCTTCATTCAGCTGGCATGGACCTGGCAAAGGAAAAAGTTTTATTTCTTTTACTTTCATTGACATTCTTTGTATGTGGGGTTTTTTCCAACTTACACATCGACTACTTGGGTGAAGTTAGGTTTTAGGACAAGTTTGTGAGCTGTTCTAACCCTCTCTAGTCTCCAGTGGCAAAATTATCTTTCATCAAAAGAACCACCTGGGGACAACAAATTTCATTCTCCCCACCCCTCACAATGTTTAATCCAAAGCTAGAGGACTACACATGCAGCAGATGTGTTTGTCTGCACTATATAAATCCATACTTCCAAGCCTAGGCTGAATATGTGTCACCTTTATGTCTGGAAAATGCCAGGACCCACAGGGAAACTTGTTTCCAATTCTTTGCCTTGTCACTGTCAGGCATCTGATCCCTGGTGCACAAATATATCATTGTACCTTCTGTCTCTCAGCTCTCTGATCATTCAGGCCCCTTACCACTTGGTTCAGTGTAAGGTACCATACACTTCAAATATATACTCTAATGGTTTGGTTGCAAAACTTGGCAGTGTTTCTCCCCAGGGTACACATGCTAAGATTATAAATATCTTGCACTCAGGGAAGCTGAATGGAAAACGGTATCTGTGGTGGTCTCAGAAGCAAATTAACCCACATCTAGAAAGCCCCAGTGGTGGAATACTTCCCTTTTGCAGAGTGGTTTGAAATGCTTTGTTGAGCTTTGTGACCTTGAGAAAGCCAGACAGAGTATAGTTAGGTGAACACAGCAGATGGAGAGTCCGAATCGTGTCAGATCTACTAAGGACGGTTGACATATAGAATAGCTTCCTCCAGTCTTCGTTGTCCACAGGAGGGCTGCAGTATTGTCTGCCTTAGCTAGAGGAAAGGCAGGAATGTTGCACGTGTCCATCAGGCTGGTGGTTGTAAAAGACTGATGGTTCAGCAAATCTCTGCAGGAAGAGGCTGCTTTGGTCTTTCAATTAGGCCAGGCCCAGTGACCCAGCAAGTGGGACTGTGGTTTCCTGACAAACCATGTTCAGCAGCAGTACTTGTTGAGGATACTCTCAAACCTCATATTTCTTCCAGCTTCCCATTGTGATAAATACATAGTAAGGTATAAAGAACAACAATTGAGTCTTGTAGCAGTGACTACAGTGAGGATCTCCTAAAAAACTTTGACTGCTTCCAGTTTCTGTTGGTGGCTGCTTTAGGAAACATCTGATATAACTGAGTGGTGCTTGCACTTGGCAGAATATATATTCTGCCTCAGTCTTTGGAGAACCTTGTACAGAAATGCCCTTTAAACAGTTTAGGATTAGTAGTTAAAAGAGTATTCTGCAATTTTGTGCATAGGTTGGAAACTGTCCCCATTCTGTGTCCCTAACTCTTGTTTTCAATTGTTGTTTGAGCTGAGCTAGGTCTCTCCTCAAGGTTTGGCAGTTTCATGGAAGAACTTGCCATCTCAGTCTCTTCAGCAGAGTATACATTTTGTTTTGTTTTGCCTTCGCCCCCCCCCACCCCCAACCCTGAAAGGTTTTTATTTCTATTTTGTGGTTTGTTTGCCTTAAGTTTTTTTCTTCTATTAGAAAAGTCACCGAGAACTACTTTGAATCTAAGTTTCCTACTGTCCTTGAGCAGTCTTCTTCTAAATTTATCTTGACTGTATCTGTTCATTAGATTTTATAGTTTATGCTCTTTCCCTGGAACACTCTCAGGATTTTTACCTCCCAGAGCTTCTTCTCTGCCAAAAGGGTAACACCAATGTCCTGGCAGATAAAGGGAGATTTCTACCCTAGATCTATAAAAATAAAAACACCCCTGTACTGCCCTTTTTCCACTTTTTGAGAACTTAGCTCCCAGCTTGAACCGGCTTCCTTTGAGGCATATAAGGACCATCACATTAGAACTCTCTTACTATCTGTATACCAGTGTTGAGATGACTTTAATATGAAGTCACAGAACATCCTAGGGTGTGCATACAGGGAAATCTTCAGCCTTGGCACCAGCTCTCAGTGTTATCTATGTACCATGATCAATACCAAGATTTATAGCATTGATTCAATCTTTCCCGAATCTGTTTACCAGTGTTTTCAGTCAAAATAGCTTTACTAGGTTTACCTTTGGCATCTACAAGAGAATGACTTTCCTCAGATGTTGCAAGATCTATTCATTCTCTGCTAAAGGAGTATTCCTGTCCATCTTCTCTCTCCATCACTAACAACTCAACTTCTGATTTATTCCTGCTTCATGAGTACATGAACCTTACCATTTACTGTAATAAACAAAAGGAACATAAAACCATATTTTTTTTTACTACTTTATTTATTTTCTCTGTGTTTGTGTTTTATTTTGTGAGGAAAAAAAAAAACGGTCATGTCAGGAAACTCAGCTCCTCTGCTCTGTTTCGGATCCAGGCCACCATGTCCAGAAGAATGGAAGTGGGCTCAGCAGTCCTTCCAGCTGTCCTGTTAAGAAGCTGTTCAATTACTTAGAGGAGAAAAGCATCAGTCCTGAGTAGGCCTCATATGTGTATGTTAGTCATTGCCAGATGAAGCTGTTATACCATCTGTTCTTCTTTCTTATGACTGCAAATCTTTTTAAGACCCTTCCTCAGGATGACACAGGCAATGAAGATACTTATAAATGCACAAATTATTGTATAGCATACCGAGCATGGATATGATAGATCAAATTCAAATCCAGTAAACGGTTGATATTATACTTCTGAGACATGATTTTTCTGGCCTATTTTAGATGCCTACTTTAGAATTAGATCAATTGCACCCCAAGGTGCCCTCTATGAATTATAAAGAGAGGCTATGTTGAGTACTTGTAGACATCTGTGCTGTCAGCTCTAAAGCTAGGCAAGATGAATACCATCCATAAGGCCTAAGAGTAGTAGCACTGCCTGCAAGGAGAAAAAACAAGTTTATCCATGGTTCATTCATTCTTCAACAGCTCACTAAAGAAGGAAGGGCCAGCAAAAATCTGGTTTCAGTCCGCTGCTCTGCACCAAATGAACCGTTTCCTCACAGCCCTGCTTACAGTTGTGGCATCTCACATTCTCCTCACTCTTGCTCCACACCATGTTTTTCCCTAACTCCTTCAAAGCTGGAAAAGCTGCTGTGCTGCACCATCGCCTGAGAACACATGGACATGTGTGTTCATCCTGTTGCACAATGTCCCTCTTGCAGCTCCTTGCCAATGTTGTATTAGATTGACCAAACATGGGGTACAACCTCAAAAAAGTAGAAGACAAGGATCAGTTCTTTCCTTACATAGGAAGATCTAATATTTTGCAGTAGGTAATGCACAGAAAGAAATTATAGTGCTAGCCATGTAAAATTTTACATCTACAGTTAATTTTATGCACTTAGTAGAAAAATGATGCATACTGGCACAATATGGATTGCTATGCAGACAGTCAAGCCAAGGCACAAGTATTTGTAGGAAGATAATGTAATTCATACACAGAGTCTATAGAACAGAAGAAATCTCCTGAGTTCAAGTCTTCCGTGTTGTAAGCATAATATTTCATAGAATCATAGAATCGTTTAGATTGCAAAAACCTGTAAGGTCATCAAGTCAAACTGCAAACGCAACACTGCCAAATCCACCACTAAACCATGGTCCCTGAGTGCCACATCTACAGTTCTTTTTCTTGTTTTCATCTTCACACAAATCTATGAGCATCTTAGAACATATATTGTAATTATTACAATACCCCAAAATATGTCTGGTGTATAACAAATTGCATGCAAGTGATTCAACCCAGAAGCGGGACAGATGGCATTTGCACTGCCACTGTATTCTGGGAGCCTTAATTCCTCACGTTCATAGGGGCTGTAGTGATTCCTGCTAAATCAAAATACTATCTCAACTCATGGCCTTATCCCGACACTCTCAAATTTCCCTTACTTGGTTGGCGTGACTCACTCCTGGGATTGTGTTAGCTGGTCTTGCTCATGCGTCCTGCACAAACATTTCTTTGAACATCCTATTCCCTAGGATACTCCAAGGTCCTAGTTAGGTCAAAAGGCTTATCTAAGAGAACAATATGAAGATGTAATATTACACTTGATTACAGTAATAAGTGTCATTTACTTTGAATTGATAGCAATTTAATTTAAATTTTGATAGTAATTCCTAACCGATTACAAATATGTTCTTGTTTTATGGGTATTATTCAATGCCTCATAATTTTAGACATACAAGTGCAAGCCATTGTTTTCAACTAGCTTGATCCTGAATTCACATAGCAATTAATCAGTTTAATATGCTTCGTGTCGCTAATTTGAAAAGCACGTAAGGAAGAAGTCTGTGCAGTACAGATATGACAATTAGTGAAACAATTCTTTTTTTCAAAATTTGCTTGGGTAGTACAAATCTTACCAGTAACTTTGTCTCCTTGCACTAAAGAAGAGTAAATGAGACAGTTGTTCTCATGCCAACTACTTTTGGTGCCAGAGGTAGTGATAGAAATATGTTGCCTCTGGAGGTTCAGGAGTATTTAATAATCCTCCCCCTCCCATCGTTACTTTCCATTATTGGTCCCTCTTCTCTCTTCCTTGTTATCGTCTACTAAACAGGCAAGTGTGCAGACGCAATATATAAAACTTAAAAAAACATGTCCATAAAGAAAACTGTTTGTCTGCCTGAAAGAAAAAGAAAGAAAATGAAAGAAGCAATGAAACTCCAAGAGACAACAAAACTTTGTCTCAAATTGTGTCATGCTGAGGTGCAGTATAAGATTCTACATTATGCGTCACACTAAGTTCTGGCTTTGGTTACAATTTTAATATACTTTTACATATTGGTGCTTGATTTCTCTCACTCCATGTGTTTTAGAAGTGGTGAGATAAAAAAAAAAAAAGGGTCCTGAAGAGTTTGAAAGGCCAAAAAAAAAAGCTTCTGACCAGAGGAATTTGCCTTCTTCAAGAATTTAAAAAAATGAACAAATAGAACTTCTTTTTCCCCCTAGGTTACTGCAACAGATATTTGATGAGCTCAAGAACCAGATCAACTAAAGACTGAATTTTTATGTTATCTTTTACCTTGCCTATCTCAATGCAAGTGCAAGGTAGTCTACTTTTGAGCCTAAAGACTTATAATATTTAAAGAATACAGGATACATAGTTTAAAGAAGAGCACCCATTTCAAAACAATGCACGACATGGAAAGGGTGAGACAAAAGAACAATTATCTGTAATGGATATTAGCCATGCCAGTTAATACAGTAATTGCAGCATGTGTAGAAGATACTTTTAGATCCTGAGTAACTTCTACCAAAGCTACTTAGTACATTTTAATGAGGTAAAGGAGTTGTAAGTATAATTGTACTTAGGGATGCAATTGTGTGCTATCATATAAGATGCCCAGACCAAGATCCAGGTAAGTTTACACCTAACTCCAAAGTAAAGGCCTTGGGGCTTGGAAGAACTATTTGTTACTGTGACTTACAAAGTTATCATGTATCAGCTGAGCTGTGATAATTACCTGTGTGTGTGCTCCTGAGCAAGGCAAATACTAGATTGATTGAGGTTGGCCCACCTTGAAGGTTTCTCCTGTGCGATCCTCACTGATGTTAGATAATTGCTGTAGTATTTTTCCATTTCCTTAGGCCATGTGTTAGACCAATAATGAGATTGTTGATAATATTAAGTCAACAGTAGGAAAATAATCCAGTCAAAGATTTATCTCATCTAACTTTGGTATTTTACAGTATAAACGTTTGCCTCTGTCCTAGTCATCTAGATTCCTCTTATAGTCATCAGAGAGAAATGGTCACATTTAGGATGAAATTCTAAAGCAGATATCTAAAACAGACCAGATTAACAGATTTAGAGGTCAAACACTCATTAATCTAATTATTTAATATAACACTCATTAATTTATTGAATGTTAGTCAATTTGAAGAAGATCTGTTATTTCTGTGCTCCATATGTGGCCTAGAAATTATCTTTGGATTTAAACAGCCTGGTATAAGCTAGTATATTGGCATGCCATCATCCACAGTCAGATGAACGCTGGAGTTAAATACCTCATGCATATTTTGTATTTAGATTATTCTTCCTGTAAGTTATAAATCAATACAAAATGTAAATGCAATATACCAATTCTTACAGAAGTGAATGAGCCATTTCTTTCTGGGAAATAACATGGATGTCTAGGCAGATGTGGATATGTGATGTAAACTACACTTGCTACCAAGATCTTCTACATGATCAAGATGATGTGATGATTTAAAATATGAGATAGTGGATATTTAGGATAAACATATATTGTTTTATTGTTAGCAAAAACTATTCCACTAGCAAAAAATTGCTGTTTATTAAATCCCGTGAGGCCATGTAACCCACTGCCCTGGCCAAAGCCAGGATGAATGCATATTAACCATATTTGACAGACATCCAGCTAGCCCCGTCTTTGAGCCTCTAGAAAGGGGGATTCCACAATCTTCCTAAATAGACTGTTCCAGCGTTTAACTATCTATACAGTAAAATCTTCTTCCTAATGGATAGTTTAAAACTCTTTTGCTGAAATCTAAGCCCATTACTTATTGTTCTATCCTCAGTGGACATGAGAACAGTATATGCCTTTCCATTTGGCAGCACTCGATTACATATTTATTGAACATATAAGAGACATATCATGTCTGCTCAAAACATTCTCTTTGTAACTGTTATCTGTCTATCTAATCTAATCGGAAAGTAACATGAGTGTCATGTGCATCTGTGTGTGTTCCAATGGGGCCAACAAAATTCTGTGTTGTTTGGGATTTAGGTATTCTATGGCTAGCTATATATTGTCAATCTGACTATTAGTCCCTTGAATCCTATTCCCATGAAGATGTCTCTCAACCTGCAGTCCATCAGGATTCAGGTTGACAGCACATGAACATGAGTCCAAGAAGATTAATATTTTGTATACTCTAACTTTGGAGAGGTGATGTTCTTTTCTCAGTAACAGGTTACAGAAAATTTAACTTCAGAATTACTATGCTATAAAACATCATTCAATCTGTTGGCATCACTTTGGTCTTACATTACAATAAAGTACCAAAGAAAACACAACCTTTATAAACCACTCTGATACAACCTAATCGGAGCTAATTCTCATTTCAGCTATGCCACTATAAGAATATCAATACTGATGGTTTTTCACAGGCAAGCAGAATTCTGCCTAGGCTGTGTTTTTCCTGGAAACTGTAGTTCATGGTGCACATCAAAATTTCAAGGAGAACTTTATCAGCTGGGTGCACTATAATGCATTATAAATGGTCATAGCTTTAACTGAGCTGAATTCAGAAAGAGTGTTTATGTGTTGTGAATTATGGTCTTTTCTTCCTCCTTTGACTGAAACATATCCTTGGAAGGACACAATTGTCTCAGGTGTGTTATGGATAATGTGTTTAAGTGTTAACACCTGTAAAGATAAAAAAAGAAGTATAACACCATTTCTTATCCCATATATAAAATCTCCAAATCTATGTACTAAGTGTGAAGCCAACATTTTATTCCCTAGACAGTTTACAGTTCATTAGCAGCAGCATTCACAGCCATCTGACAGTTGGCCAGAACACTGTTCTAAACTAGAAGATAATGAGGTTAGAAAATATCTTAGAGGAGTGTAAGAGCTCTAGAGTATCATCAGACTGTACAAAGAAAAACTCCAAATGGCAAATAGATCTTTTTGTTTTGGAATGCCTCTGCAATACCTCTGTGGCACAACAGAATGAACCCTACTCTAAAAAGTTCAGTAATAAAAAGTCAGGAGCAAGCAACTGTTGTGACAAGGAGGGAGATAAGAAACTTTTGTCCAGCAGTGTCCAAGGGGCCACATTCATTGTTTCCTCGCTACATGGCATTTAAGACAGAGAAGCACTGTTTAACTCCCAGGTTTCTTGCTTCAAAATGCCATTGGAACAGGAATCCAAAGTATTATGTGGCAGGGGACGTGAACTGTTTTCCAGGAGATGAAGCAGCTAGGGTAAATGATGTCACTAAACAGATATTCATATATATTTCCTGGGGAATTTTATATACCAATGCACTTCAATGTAGCTTAACAAAGTGATATCACATGGATTTGGCCACAGACAATATAGTTATCAGTCATGGTCATAGATGTACACAAGCCAATCAGTCCAGAGAGCTATGGCTTTTGCAAACAAGCATTCTTTTCTCAGTGAGTGTTCAACAGTATAGGACCCTTCTGGAAAACTTGTTGAAACTAATCACCCCAATAGACATGATGATTCCCACTTCAGTGACCTTAGAAAGATGGTGAGTTTAGGGAAAAAACATGAACTACAGCAGCCCACTTGAGGTGAGTCTACCACTGTCTCATCCATGTGGATATCTGCCACCTTTTCTATTAAATAAAAAAAATAAAACTAATTTTCATGAGAGATAGTGAAAAATTACACAGATTTAGTGGAGAAGGATGAAGACAAGGGCAGCAGGAGAGACAAAATGCTGACAGAAACACCATTAAAGATCTCAGTATGGGAAAAGCTGCTAAATGTAAGATGCAACCATGACTGCTGGAGTTTAAATGGGATATTAACAAACTGATTTTTACTTAAAAGAAGCCATCAATTTCTTCACTTTCTTTTCCAATTGCTTTTGAACCTTAGAGAAAATATAGTGTCTCTGAGCTTTTTTTCTTTCATATTCAAACATGATGAAATCATTCAGTAAATGGCTCATAGCACAGGCCAACCTTTACAGGATGGAGTGCTGGATAGGTAGTTAATGACTACCAGATATACCCTCCTTCAAAAGTCATGGTGGTAGCTAGGGGAACCCTGACCAGTAAACATTTCTGGAACAAGGACTGGCAGCAGTGTAGACTTTTACCTAACATTATACCCTGGATTTGGTGATGATCAGGAGGATGCTCACAACAACACTCGTCTAGATTGTTAGAAGTGACACTTCTTCTCCACTCCATTAATTTGGGAATGCCTGAATTGTCACAAATGAGACTATTTAACAAGCTAAAGGAGAAGGACTCCAAAGAATTGAAAATATAGGCCAGAGAACTAACAGTAGTCACAGTTGTGCTGCTTGGAAGCCTAATAAGCAGCTCCTAGCTCTTACAGTCCTCCTCATTTACAGACTCAAAGTACTTTATGAGAAGATTTCTGCTACTCCCATTTTACAAATGGTGGGCTCAAGGAAAGAAATGTGTGTGTGGAGGCAGAGCCAGAAATTAAAACCTCTAGGCTCCACCCATGTCTTGCCCTGAACTACCATCAAAGATGTACCACAGTTTAAGCCTAAAACACATAATATTAAGGGTCATCTTCTTATTTGTCTATATATATGCTAGAGAATTTAGAAAAGGAGTTTTAGAATTTTGGTACAAAAGTCATGTGGGTGGTCTCACCTCTTTTGTTGAAATACCCTCCAGTAATCTTGTAATTTTGCTAGAGATCTGTGAAAATACACCTCACATAAATGTACACTGTACCATTGTAATCACATTTGTTGAGTTATCTCATTTAAATTGGGTGCCAAGTTTCCCTTGACTCCAGGGCCACAGAGTTGCAATCACGAGGAGTCTTCAGAAGTTGACAGCTCCTGAAGACTATGGGCTTTCATGATGCCCTTGCTGTGGTGGGGGAGGAGTTTGAAGAGATGGACATGCTGGATAAGAATTTTCTTCCCAAAACATAAGTTGTTTCTTTTAAATATAAAGCAGAAATTAGGTCACACTATTCAAAACTGACATTTAGATGAAAATCTGTTATTCCTATCTGTCTTTTCAGCAGGAATTCATGGGTAAAGAGTTATCAGCGTTTTCCTGAATTGTGGAATGCTCAGTCACACCCGCTGCACTTCCAGTACAAAGAAACACAAGGACATGTTATGCACTGAGGTGATTATATCCCAAAGTAATTCAAGCACAACCTGAAACAAATATATTTGATTCTGTGGGTCTCATCTAAACCTCATATGTCTCCATTCTACACTGACATTTTTGCAGCCTGATGTTTTCTTTCTCTTTAGAATAATACTCATTATAGGAAACTGAACACATAGATCATACATATTTATGTAGAGGCACATTTATCAACCATTAAAAAAATTTAATTAGCCCTTTTTGTTTTGCATTGTTCTGTTTCAAGGCATAGAGAAAGCTCTATACAAATATGCTGAGAATAACCAGGTACTCTCTGGGAAGCCTTACCAATTATCCCTGTTCTTTTGTGTGCTTTAAAACATGAGCTCCTCTGAATACAAAGTCACAAATATGGTCTATGCTAATGTGTTTTCCTTTTGCAACAATAATTACTTGGAGGGTAACTCAATTGGTGCAGTGATACTTTTTATATAGGTAGACTTCATTTCACTCTGATTTCCAACTCAGGGATGACAGAACACATTGAAAACACAAGATCTGATTTCTATTAATAAAAAAAAAATGTGACAATCCTAATTAGAAGTCAAGTTGTTTTAAAATCTAACCTTTATAAAGACATTTCTTAAAGGAAAACAGCCCTATATTCTTCAAATATTTTTCATGGACCTTTGTGCTCCATCAAAACGATGCAATATTAGAGAAGAAAGTTTTTTCACAAGGCTGTGTTTTTCCTTTTTCTTTGGAACCTGAAAAATTTCTGTGAATTAAGAAGCAAATTATCTGGTTATGTTGCTTTATTTAAATAACTCTATCTTTCTAATTAGGTCTACATGCAGCTTACCTTGAAGAGCAGGGCACGTTTTCAAATCAAAAGTAGTTTAATTACTACCCAATTTTGAATGATTGTATTCAAATTTTACCCCCTCACAGATTGCCACAATGTTTAAGGAAACACATACTTCTTTTTCATCTGATACAGTTTGCAATTTCTGCATAATGTTCATTGACGTAAAATATTATTGTGTAACCTGCTATGTCAATGATGTGTTACCTAACCACTTGCTGAACATAACCTGATAACAATGATTTTAATGATGTTTTACTCCCTTTCATTTCTGAATGATGCATTGAAAAAGTCTGGAAGATTTTTCTTCCTTCTTGTTTGTTTGTTTTTTATTCCATTTCTGTCTTTTGCTTTGGAAATGTGAAAGCTCTAATTTTTTTTTCCATTTTGTAAGTGAACAGCGAGAGAAATATGAGAATGTTTTCTTGTGAGCTCCTGAACTTTACCCAAAAGGATAGGAATGCCATAAAAGTAGAGACATTTCTCATCCCAAATATTGTGCTTTATATAGTTGTATAAAGGTCACGAACATGCCCTGGGTGGCTTGCACCCTCATGAAGTCCAGCTGAGGTCATTGGGATTCTCCTTTAGTGCAAGATTCAACGCAGGCCCTTTGGGCAGTCAACCATCCCTTCATTAAAATACTCTGAGGATAAATTGAACAGAAGTTTTACAGTTTGAATTGAAAAAAAATCTGATCTTTTACATATTATTCAATTTAACCTTGCTACCTCAAAAACACTGCATGTTCAAATGGTCCATAGATGGGGGCTTACTGAGGGAGGTTTGGAAAGGGGAACAGAAAGGTTAAAGTTGTGAACACAATAGTGTGGCTTCCCCATTCATTGGGTTCTAGATAGATACTGAATGTACTGCTCTTTTGTAAATTTTCTTCAGGTCACTAGAGTGACTCTCAGCAGCCTTGCTTGCTGGCTGACCCAATCTGTTTTACATCACTTTTAGACAGTGCTATTCCACTAATGCAATAGACAAAAGAATTGCCACAGAACAGGGGGTCATAACAAATGGCTTTTGAAACATGTCCAGCTAAATACAAAAATAAAGAGATATTTAAAACAGCACTAAATAAAATGGAAACATTTAAAAATAATCCCCCCAAAAACTAATTGCAACCATTTGTTTCACAGGATTAAATCCTTGTAGAACATTTTATCCGACTATTTGGACTAGGACGTGAACTTTACAAATTACTACTTTTTTGTTTTATTTGGCACCAGCTGTGTGCATGCTTCTGAAACATCACCAGTCGTGCTGAGCATTTAGTAAGAATGTTGCAATGGCAATTTAGATGTTAAAGGGCATTGTGATTTTTAAGGGCTTGTTATCATGGCCAGCTGTAGCTAACAGCTTGTAAGAGATCAGGAAGAGGTATGTGATTTTCCAAGTAACAAGAGCAGCCTGTGTTTACCACAATTTCTTTTCTGCCACAGAATGTGAGGTGCTGGGTATGGAAATAGATATTTTCCCAGTAACAGTATTAATAATTGTTGTTATAACTATGTTATCTGTATTTTAATATCTCAAAGAGTTTCAAAATGTTTAAAAAGCATCAAATAAAATGTTGATATCCATTCCAACATGCAATTTAATATCTACAAAAGTTGTAACATCGAAAGTTCAGGGAAAGTAAGATTTTTCTTGACTCTATTTTGTGCGTTCAAACCAGGGAACTTTTGTTAAAGCATCCTTTCATTATTTCCCTATTCATTAGGGAAAATTTATTAATCCCTATTAATTCTCAATAATCAGGATCAGGGTTATGCTTCATGATATCACCATTTATTACTAGATAAGAGAAGACATTCCATGAAAGATGGTGCTCTCACAAGCTCTTGTTGCAGGATGTTCTGTAGCTTCTTCTGAAGCCAGTTACGGCTGGAAATCAAGAGACTAGCCTCTTGAATCATGGGGTCGTTTAGGATAAATGAGTGTTATTTGAAGGCACTTTTCAAACAGTGGCTTTAAGGACAGTATGTTTGCAAACTATTATTTGCACACAAAGTAATTGTTTTCCTGGTTACCTGGAAGCCTTGAAAAGGTATATGCATGTTGTTCTTTTGAATGTGGAGAAAATCAAATTAAGACATAGACCACCATCTCAAACTCATCTTTTGCTGGGTTTCTTGGTTAGAAAGAGGTTTATACAATACTCAGTAAGAAAGAAGTGTAAGCATGAGTGCAGAGTAAAAAAAAAGATGACCTTACACACTCATACAAACTATGATTATAACAAAAATCAAATACACACTGACCTGAATAACTACTATGTTTTAGTAGAAAACATAGAAGTGAGGAAGAGCTCCTCACTGACCTCTGTAGTAGTTAGGCCTTGGTAAAAAACTGTCTGCAAACTTTATTTTTTTGTCTCCCATGACCAAACCAGCTCCCACAAAGTAGTTGCCACCTTGAATGACTAAGTGTTTTGATGCAAGAAACTCCATTATGAGAAGCTCTGAGGTGACCTGCTCAGTGAAGATCTGATCTCAGCCTTATTTCTTGTGCGTGGATTCATCTGATTTCAGCACCCTTTGTGTTTGTTTGAGCTGACACGTAATTTTAAGTAGAACATATAGTATGCTAAATATTTAAATGCCCATCCCCAGGGAGGTGCCCAGGGCTGCAGTTGCCCTAGTGCCCCCTAGCTCCCCCACTCCTGGCTGGGGCAGAGAGATGGGCAATGGCAATGAGGAGTCCCTGCAGTTCCAGCCTGCCTGGTGCCTGGACAGAGCGACAAGGTCATACACATCCCTGAATGCTGATCTAAAGCATTTCAGACTTTCAGGCACCTAGAGATGTGTCTTTCCACTTTTACCAAAGCAAAGACATGATAGATTTGTTCAGCTGCAGTCTAAATTATTCTTTGCTGCTGTCTCCCAAGGTTGCTTCGTTGCATATTGAGTGCCATGTTATAGCCCCTTGCTCTGTGCACAGCATCCCTCCACTTTCTGTCTGCTACAGACATGTTGGAACAATGAATAGGGGAAAGCTCTGCTGACTGGCGATGGGAGACACACAATGTCCCCACTGCAGTTCCCAGGGCTGCCCCCCGAGTGGCAGCCATGGGGGGACTTTTGCACAGGCTCCAGAAATCTGAGACTACTCTGGCTTCGCCTTGTGATCTGTCAGCTACAGACTTGCTCTGGGATTCAGCCTGGGATTAGTGTAAATGTCTGTATGTGAGTGTCTGCAGATGTGCTAGGAATCTGAGCTCCCAAAACTGTCTTTGGAGGTGGGGGAGTGATTCGCTGACCAGCCACGGGACTCGGGTGGCTAAAGAGGGGTACCTACTGTGGAGTACCCTGCTTCTCCCAGGATCTTACGCCTCCTGCTTGCCAGCCCCCAAGTAAAGTTAAACCAGGACATTTCAAATTGTGGTGGAGGCCTATATGGGAGCAATTGAATCATGCCACCGGTGTCTGCCATGGGGTGAACTGAGCCACTTGCCAGGCTGCATTCCCTGCATTGCCCACTTTGCCTTTGACTACAATGGGAGCTCAGACTTCTAGTGCACCTCCATATGGACCCTTACTCTTTACTGTCTTTATATACTTTCAGATGTTTTAAATTTGGACTCCTATCTCATTTGTTCTTTAATTTCGGCCTCATCCTTGACTTCTCTGTGACTTTCTCATGTATAAAATGGAATGAATTATACACATGGTCTCTCTGTTTGCTTGTACCACAGAGAAGCAATCTCCTTCTCCTATTCTGTAGGTACTTTGCTGCTTTCTAGGTGCTGTGACTCTATTTTTGTGGGATACATAGTAATGGATTCAGTGTGGACATCACTGCAAACGGCAGGGTTATGGAAGACAACAAGGTTGCTCTCTGAGACGTTAAGCTTTCTCTCTCTGCCTCCACAATAAGCAGTTTATCTAGAAGGAGAAATCCTTTTCTGCCACCTTTCTTCAGAGCCAGGGGTGAGTATTCAACACAGCTGCAAACAAACCCATGCTCTTCATGATGAGGACAGCACAACAGAAATTGTGGCCTGGTAGGAGGCCAGAAGACAGGTTGTATCAGTAAATAATGATGTTAAACTGAAGTGAAGCTGCTGCACCATATTACAGCGAATATCAAATCATTTTCAAAATTAAATTTTTTCACCATCCTGAAAGCCATGTTTGATGAATCAGCTATTTACTGTAGTTGGTAAGACCTGCAAAGAAGCTTTTTTTCTGCACAGTTATAGGTACCTTGGTTTGCAACTGCCATAAATGAAAGCAGGAACTGTAGGGAGTCTGCCAGGTTTCATCATCACGTGTAACTTGTGATGCTAAGTCTTAAATTTGGATGAGCAGATGCCTTATTTTCTAAACTATGGTTTTACTTTAATTATTGTGAAAGTAAGTTGTAACAAACACAATTAGGTATATAGAAATCCCCTTTCAATTAGTAAATAATAAAATAAAGAGTACTTGTTCTGAATCTGAGAAAATGCTCCACTTTTCATCAAGGAATGAGAAAAAAAAAGGCAAAGGCTTTGACTTTTAGACATTTTGAAAGCTTTAGTCTGCCCAGCTAAGGAGGAAAACAAGCTCAAAATCAAGTTACATAAATGCCTGCAAATATGCTACTCATTCTGTACATGGTATGGCTTAAAAACCTTCTATGAACTTCTCTGAAGTCTTTTCCGTTTCAAGATCCACAATAATTCTACAAATCAATTGCCTACATATATGATAAGGTGGCTGTCTCCCTTTGTGTACTTTTTCAGACAAATGTGGTTTAACCATCCTGTTGGTACAACCCTTTGCAGCTGAATTTCTTTCCTACAGATATGCTTTCTCCTGAGGGCCCAAACTGTACTTTTCTTTGGCTGCACCAAATGAACATAAAAGATTCTGGATGTCTGTTTGATACTGAAGAGAGATGAAGACACAGATGTTTTCAGTCTTAATTCCCCAGGGTCTCAGACCTACTCCACCACAGTTTCTGCCTTGTCTTCAGGAGAAATTGGTTTAGGTCTCTTTTATTTCCTAAAAGTATTTTGAAAATACTCTTCTGATACTGGCAGATTATAATATCTGCTTTCTTGTGTTCAGAAGTCATACTGCTAATCTGTCTGACAGCACACTAACAAACAAGGAAAGGCTAAAACCTGCAACTTTCCTTTCTGCCGGGGTGGGCTTTCAGTGACAGTGCTCTACACAAAGAATTTTACTCTCAACTTTGAAACTCATTGCCAGCTGACTGATATTAAAATCATTATGGTTTGGTTTTTTGTTGGTTTTTTTTTTTTTTTTTTACCTCACAAACTTCTCAATCCTGACAAATGTTAATGCAAAACCTATGGCATCAGCATGACCTGGCATCTACCCAACCTCTGCACCTGCACAATTACAGCCAAGCTTTCCTAAACACTTCTTCCCTAACAGCTTGTTTTGTTTTGGGTTTGCTGTTGTTTTGTGCCGTTTTCCCCACCTTTCTCTTTTTAAACACCAAGCGCTTATGGCAGGCATAATTTTTCAGATGTTGTTTTGGAGAGTTTCTCAGAGCTAATCATATATGCCCCTTGAGAAGGTTTGGAAGACTGGCCCACACCTGAAGCTGGAGTCGGTGTGTTCCAGCAAAGATACCAGCAAAGACCCACCACCACCTGGCTCGCCTGAAGGGCAGGGGGAGAGGCTGCTCAAGGAGTGCAGAGCCAGCAGCTGCGTTCTGCTCGGGCCACTCTGACAGTTCCCACCGTACCTGTAAAAGCAGAGCTATCAATCACTGAACAAGATCAGCCAGCATTTTAGTATTTCCCTTCACATCCTCGCCCGCTTCCTTTCCCTGTTGCAAAATACCCTGAGTGTTCTGCGCTGGTACACAGTCAGGTGTGTTTACACACAAGTCATTTGCATCAGTGCTTGTGACCTGTCAAGACAGAGAAAATGAATGTCAGTTCATTATCAGAAAGGGGAAAAAACCCAGAATACTTTGAAGGTGGAGATCAGGAACCAGATGCTTAGTTATGCTAATTGCCCAAGCTCCTCTGATTTCAGTTGACTTTTATCTATCTACCTCAGCTGACAATCTGGTATATGATAAAGAAGTAAGGATATTCACCTGTTAGATTTATTCTCCCCCTGCCAAAAAAAAGTGGATGTAGGTCTGTTGTGTCCAGTTTGTAATACTTAAATGGGTGAAATAAAGTAGGAGTTGATAGGCTGGGAATTTTTTTTATTTACATTGATATAAATCTGGAATAAGTCTTCAGAAATCTGTTGGAATGTGTACAGATGTGGTTATATTCAGAATCTGTAGACTTAAATTTGTCTGATGAGGATCTAAAGGCCCATTGATTTTTAAATAGAACCTCTCCTGTGACAGCAATAGAAGAGCTCTACCAGGAAAGAGAAGGTATGTAATAGACCATATTTGACCTTTTATCTACAGTTTGAGAAGTATGTAGTGGTTCTGCTTTACTGAAAAAAAAAAAAATCCAAAAAGAAAGAAAAACTTAGTGACTACAGAAGAATAATTTGAAATGGGAGACAATCTTTGAGCAATGGGAATTAACAGCTGTAGAGAAAATTAGACTGATACAATATGATTAAAATTCTGAACTTGTGTTGATCAGAAGGGATCCAGCAGTTTACTATAGCCCTATATACTTAGCTAACTTGCTTTTGAAAATTGCAATTAAAATCTTTTATTTGAAACATTACAGGTGTATGGATTCACATAATGTAAAGGAGTTTTTGTGGAAACATTAGAGTATGTTATAAATTTTGAAAAAAGACATTTGTACTTTGTTTTCCCCTTAATTTTGAACTTTTTAATTCTCTTTATTGTGTAATACTCTGAGAAAAGTTTCTAAGCCAAGTCTTCTCTGTTTCAAAACATGCAGACATAATTATCACCTGTTCCAGATGCTAGGTGCTTGCCTAGATAGACATTCATTACCTATTTCAGAAGGACAATTACAGGGGCAGTGCAAACACCCATAGTTATCTTTGTAAAATGTCTGAATAATTTAATTGCTTAAATCTCCCTTTGCTGATTAATTAAGTATCTTTATTTATATCTTGGAAAGAATTATTTACAGACTTTCATCTCAGGCATATTGTGGAGAGTAGGTAGTTTTAGACAATTTAATTTCCCTGGGCTAGTGGTCACTAGCTCTTTTGGAAAATCAAGTATACCTTGCTAGGTGCGACTATCATTTTGTGAGATTGATGCAATGAGATTATGATCACTGCTCTCGAGGCAACCACCATTTTCTGCAACAGTAATAAAATCACCTTTAATCTTGGAAAATAGGTCCAAAAGAGACAGTGACTACAATTGGATATTTTTAATTATTTTTTTTTTAGCAAAATTAGCACATAGTGACTCCAATTTCATTGCATTTAAGCAAGCTGATGGGAATTGAACAGCCTTGCCATTTTTGTGTGACACTGCTTACATTTATACACAGCTGAATATGAACTCAGACTAGTTGCTGAAAAAGAGCTCCTAAAATGTTGATAATATATTTCCCTGCACTAATCAGATGTTCCTGTGTAGGTGAGTGAATCTGGAGAATTGACTCACTGTTTCTTTTACTTAAAGCATCAGGAAGTCTGATTTTCATTAGTGAAAATTCTAACTCCTCCTATTCATTTTGGCCAAGGATTTTGACAGAGAACATTAATTTTTAAAGCCTTTGAAATTCTAATCCCCTGTGCTGTGACTTTATATTGTGATTTATTCCTCCTCACAGTCTTATTTTATCTTAAATTCATAGTCAAGGACTTTGCAATAAAATTGTTGGAACTTTTATTTTATAACTTGATGACTTGTAACTAATTCAATCTCTCTCCCCTCCCAACCCCCCCATCCCCCCTGCCCTTTCTTTTTTTTTTTTCCTAGTTGATAATTATTACTTCTTGTTCTAGCAGAGGATGACATTCATCATTGTGTGACTTTAGCAGGCCTGCTTCCAATGGGTCCTCCTTGGTAAAACTTCACTTACCAGTGGTAGCATTTAGACCTTATTCACCCAAAATAATCAGTAAAGATTGCTATGACAGGAAGAAAACATTTATTCTCTGCAAAAAAAAATCAGTGAACGTAAACTGACCTCCCTTACATCAGCACAGCATCTACCTCACATTGTGCTTGTCCTACAGCTACTTAAATATATGTCAGCAGTTACAATAGGACAAATACGCCAAAAGGAGTTCCTGAATAAGAAAAGTGCTTAAGTCCAAAATCAAGCAAATAAGCAAAGGTGTAAGGGCTTTAGGACTTTGCTGAGTCAAAGTTTGCAAGACTAAATTGCAACCCAAAGACCTGCATGTTTGAACATGGCAGAGACCACGAAACATAATTGTAGGTACCCAAGTGATAATTGCACATCTGCTTTTGGAGTTGGACAGAGAAATTTGAAGGGGAAAAATACAAGATTGAACAAGTCATGCTATGTTTTGTTAGTTAAGACCGATACTTTGGTATGCAAAACATTTCTCCTTTTCTTCTGTTTTTGGTTTGTGTGGTTTTTTTTTTTTTTATAGGATCTGATGCAAATTCCACTAGCATCAGTGGACTTTGGATCATATCCCTGGAAAAGGAAAGCGTTTATCTTGTATATAAAAATTCAGATACAGCAAATGGATTCCCCTATACTTTTACATATTTGTTGTATTCATGCTAAATATTGTTTTATGCCAGATCTTTTGCTCCTTTAACAAATTAAAGGAATGTGTCTTTGCACAGTTTACCCCAAACATTACTAGTTTTTATTGAGTTAGGATTCTTTGAATTAATTCCAGTTTTATCTGCACACACCTGTGAGCCTTGGGAATAACCTGTTTCAGTTTTGGATTTGAAACAAAACTCAGAAATGCAGGCAGATCTTTTTTCAAATAGACTTGGAACAGAGATCTTTTGGGGGATCTTTTCAATTTAAACACTTATTATATTTCTCCAGGCTGGAGCAACATACTGGCTCCTGAGAAATCCAGAACTGCAAGCAATAGCTTCACAATTTTTTATTTATTTATTTATTTTCACAAAATAGGCTACATAAACACTGGTCATCTCTGATATTCATTCTGTTCTGTAATCCAGTTAGAAAAACCTCCAAGCAGTATAATGGGCTGATAATTTCACCATTGAAAAAAGCCTTGCAGAAGTTGTCTCAAACTGCACGCACAAGACCAATTTCTGAGCATAGCACTCTAGACACAAATGAAAATGGCATAAAAGCTTTAAATATTAATGTAGAACTTGCTTCTACTGGTTTTACAATATCCATTAATGATACTCAATATAAAAAAAAACTACTACTTAGTAAATTAAGTCAGATACAAAGATTGGCTTTTGCAGGTTACTCTGGCAATGGGAGGATTGTTTCAATGCAGAAAGCATGAAAATTCGGTTTTTTACTCCAGTACAAGGCACAGAAGAAAAGAATTGCACAACATCAGTGCTAAAGAGGTATAGAATATCTTTTATTAACCCTAGCCTGATTTCAAAGAGTTTGGACAAGGGAAGAAAAGGGATGCTTAGTGCAAGATATGCAAAACCCATGTCAACTCACCTCAGCAGGCAAAGTGACGCTGGAAAGAGGAACAGGTATGAACAAATAATGGGACTACTGACAAACTGCTGAATAATTCATTTATCATCTGTGACTAGTACTTGATACAGATGCACATCAGCCATCACAAAACAACATGGGTAAGTCCCCACGATTGCTAAGGCCAATGCAGCCAGGGAGCAGATGCAGGCAGGGAGCAGATGCAGCCACCATTTATACAGGCATAGATTGGTAGTAATCCATTGCAGCTCACTGAATTCCTTAGGATTGACACTAAATAAGCAGAGACAAAAACAGATGGAAAAGTCACCATTCTGAAAAGTGAAATGGATATTTTTTTTAAATCTCATATTCACCATTTCATGCTTTTACAGCAGTAAACAAAAGCATCAGGAGCACTTCAACATGCACTGGGCTGCTTTCCTCATGTCATTTTATCTTTCCTCATCTTGAGCAGGAGAAATACAGAATAATTAAATTTGGGCAAAAAAGAAGATTTTTAATAAAAATAGTACTGCTATGCACACTTCCTTAAAAATTCTGAGATGCCATTTGAAAAGGTGGAGGACAAGAAAGAGCATTTTTGAACTGCACATATTTTTACTGATGTGGTAAACTGCTAAATTTCATTGTGCACTACCAATCACGATGTTGTAATGAAGAATGTACTATAAGTACACTTTGTAAACCATATACATACTGTAACTGCTGGTTCTTTGCAATTTTAGTTTTAATACAGATATATATCTACATGCACACACATGCATGTACATATATATACTAAATGAAATTAAAAGAGAATTTACAGAGAACATAAATATAAGACTGCTGGGAACAGTGTCATATGCTATCTACATGCTAGTTTGAGGTATGACCATTACAAAAGAAATCAGTTAGTGCCATGCTTAATCCTATGGAAACAGTATTTACTTTGTGTATTTCTGTTGTGCCAGAAGGATCAAGTGAGCTTAAACAGCTAGATGTCTTTAAGTTGATTTTTCTTCATGTAGTGGGTAGCAGACCTTGAGAAAACACAAAATATCTTATGAATGTTAAAATTTTATCTGGGATCGAGGGAGGACGAGACAGATACTTAAAAGCAAAGTTGGAAGAAAGTCCATCAAAGTTACAAAAAAGATAAAAAACACGTTTGGTTCAGGAAATCCCCTGAGCTGAAAATAGATGGAGTGTGAAATAGTACCCAGGAGAAGGATCAAACCTTCTTGTCCCATTCCTGCAATCTGTGAGGCGTCCCCTTTGCAGACCTCCAAACAGAACTCACATCCGGGCCAACTCTTGCTCTCACCCACTACACCCGTTTCTATGATGTGTGGTCTTATCATAAGACCTCTAGAGGTAAAATTTAGGGTCAGTTAAATAGATACAGATTATAAAGCTTCACATTTAGTTAGTAATCAGGAGATGAGAATCCAATGAAGAAAACTGCAAAACATCCCTCAGTTGATTTTTAGGCATCCAAAGCAGTGAATCCTTATTTAGCCTGTGATTTTTCTCTATGCTGTTAGTCAGATATATTTTTCTACTCATTTCTCCCCTGACGAATACTTTTAACTGTGACAGAATTCAAGAATACTACAGAGCATATCACAAAAGCCATACAGCCTTTGCCTTATATCAGTTCTTATGATCTTAGAAGTGATAGTACTTTTAAAACTGCTTTTTAAGAAAAGGACACAGTCTGCTACAGGATTGAAGCCAGTTCTTAAAGCACACTTTTATGCTGCTGTTTTAATGGACACCATTTCTGGTCAGGTAAAAGGAAATACAACTTGTTGTCAGTGAGCTCAGCAAACTCTTTCCTTCTGTTTTTGATTTTTTTTGTTGTTGTTGTTGGTTTGTTTTTGTTTTTCTGAACGCTACCAATAACTAACAATTTATTATAAATAACATTTGGAATGCATTCCTTTCCTGGGTATTAAACACAGTGATGGTTTTCACTCAGCAAGAGAAGTACCATGACAATTACCTTTAATGTTTAAATGACTTTATAGTCCTTACTCAGACAAAAATTTCTCCCATTTCTTCTCTAAGTGCCAACCATTACTCCCTTTCTACTGAATGCTGTGAAAATTAGTATTTACCTCCAGGGAGGTAAACAATAAGGTTATTTCATCTTTTTTTTTTTTTTTTCCTTTCAGAGAAAAACATTTTACCTCTCAGAAGATCTTGGTCTCGGTAAGAGGCTAGTAATGTACTTCTGGAAACCAATTTGTTTCTGCTAGATTATTAATCAATTAATACAAAGTGAATACTAAATGAAGTTGTAGATCAAATGCTAATGTACTAGTGTGATTGTTCTGGGAGATCTTGACCTGGCAGGACATTGCCCACGTAAAGTCATTGCCTTCATAATGTTGTCTTCTTTGAGTCTGGAACTATAACCAATTTTGCATTTCTCTTTTAGGTTTGCCAGAGATGTTGTTTACCTCTGAATGTGTCATACATTTTAAAGGAAATTGAGTCATTTATAACCCATTATAAGTCAGTAAGTTTTCTAAACTACCCAGACTTACAGGTTATAAGGTTTACAAAAGGCAAAGTCTTCATCGGAAAAAGAAGAGACTGAAGAGATTTATTTCTTTCTAAAATCTATACTTAGTCTTTGAATGATGAAATAAATAATGAAATGAATACATTTCTAACCCTCTAAAGTTACCTTTCACTTTATGTATCCCAAATACTGATTTGAAATGACAGTGGTCTGCATAATAGAAGTTTGTCATACTGCAATGTGTCTGGAAAGAGTGTATCATATAGATCTAGCAGGGGGGACTTTAGGATAAGACTATATTTTCTACTGTTTTCTTAAAATTATTCTGAGGGTGTAGTTGGAAAAACTGTTCAGCCTCAGAATATTCATTATGACTAAAACCATTTCATAATTTCAGTTTCCAAAAGGGTGTTATAGTGTTAAAAACAACAATACTCATCTGACTATTTCTGCCACCAGTACAGCATGGTGATTTGTTTCCCTCTAACGGTGACTGGGTCGTGTATTGTTTGATGAGCAGACTACAAACTTTCACCATAGACAGAAATTACTGCTCTTTGGCTTTCTGCTTCAGTGAAGTCATATTTATTTTTATCTTATCTTGGATAACTAAAATTAGACCCGTTCATTTTTTCTTATAAACAGTTTCACTTGCAAATTCCCTGTGCTGTAAGATTTGCATTATTTACACAGAAAAAAAAGCTTTAAATGCATTAAAGCTATAAATCACAGTGTGGCCCACAGCAGTATACTGAAATTTGGGTTGGTCAGATATATTATTGTTCCAACATATCTCAGCCAAATGATGTCTACACAAAGTTAGGCAAAAGCTGTGGAATACCTTCTTTTTTCTCTCTGTCTCTAGTGCTGTTGGCATTTTAATGAAACATTGATATTATTACTAAATCCCACAGGAGCATGAGACATGCTCCATGAAAACATGGCATCACTATAACAGGGCAGGAAAGTTTCCATGCATCTTCCTGGGATCATTTACTGTTGGTTTTCTGTTGCAGTTATCACATAACCGGGCACAAGGAGTCACTGTATTTATGAAGAGCATGTCTCCAAAGCTGAACACCAGCTTGGCAAAGCTCTGTACAGGTAAACACTGATGTTAGCGCCCCCTCTGTTGTGCAGTGGCTGCTGCCTAAAGACAAAGGTGGCAGCTTTTGAGCCACTATTGAAAAAAGCACAGTGCAGTGGCCAGCAAGAGCAACATTTCTGTTTTCATATTTCATTCATTAGCACTACAGCTAAATGAAACATCATGAAAACATGTCCCTCTGTTGAAGCCTAGAAAAGGCTGTCAGAAGAATGGTGATTTTAATGAGAAGTAGACTGGAAGATGAGGAAGCTTTTGTCAGTGATATTGCCATGTACTATAGACTGTGTTTGGGTACTACCTGGAGCATAGGAGGCTGAAGTTCAAATTCCCGGTTTGCCTGATTTGGAGTAATTCGGGATGAGAAACTCTGTTCCCAATCAGCCAGAGAAAAGTCTTATTTTTGATTCAGGCTAAACACCATTCACTGGACATGAGTCTCAAAGAATGCGAGAGTGTCATGCATACTTGTGCGTTTGCAAGGAGTTTTCTTTGCTTCAATGTGAATGAAATAGAAATGGAACATTTAAGGAACTCACTCTGCCCGCTTCTACAGTTATGCCCTTAAAGCTTTGCAGTGGCACCAAGCTTTTTTTAGTTCAGGCAACAAACCTTTCATGTAGAAAACAGCCCAGGGCACTCTTAAATGACTTTAAGTTCAATGACGTTTGCTCAAGAATTCTGATAATATTAAAGTACTTGAAAGCTTCAAATATATCACCTGGCTTTGGTTTTTATTTTTCCTTCCATAAAATAAGATATACATATTTGCGCTACAGTCTGAGCCCCTGCATTTCTAGATATTGTATGTAAATAGATTGCCATCACCCTGTACAGTACAGTGCACTTGTCAGGTCCATTAAATTGTAATAGGAAACTGCTCACATACTTATGTTATAACCATATGTGTTACTCCTGATTTTTTTGCAAATAGCGGCTGCACCTGAGTGGTCTGTATCCCGCTTAATTTTTGTTCCTTAAACCAGGCACAGTAATGATTGATTTTAGTAGAGTAAAAGTAAAATACGGAAAAGGCTATTTCTGTAAAAGCTATAGAGGATTAGGGAAAAAAAAAAAAAAGAAAGCAATTAAGACGAAAACCTCCTTATAGCAGATCAGTGTTAGACAGAGTTGCTGTTTCTCTCTGCCTTTGAAGTCTACTTTTTCACTTTGGCAGTCATAAGCTAGTCTCTTTCAGTTGCTGTGTTCTTTTTTTTCCCCCTTTATTCAGATGAGAATGTATTTAATGATCTGAGTATTTTGTCAGAGAAATTTTGGTGAGTTTTTTCACTTCGACCAAATTAATTTTACAGACAAAATTCTTCAATACTTCAATATGTCCATATTGCAGGAGTTACCATGAATTCCAGGATGGTTTCTTTTTTTCATTCATTTTGCACAGCTAATGGAGTTCAGAGCTCTGCAGTAACTAGGGAGAATTCAGTTGTCTCATATAGGCATCTAGTGTCATTTCAAAGGATGAAGGACATCCAAAATGCCTACATAGAGCTAGGAGATACAAAGCAGGACTTGGACACTTGATTACTTCTGATGGAAGCCGAGGAGATATCCTGTGGTGCCTAAAAAGACAATCAGTATTCGTGTAGGTAAGTGAATCTCACCATAAAGAGAGGGTGTGCATTTGGGTTGTGAAAGGTAATTATTGCTGCTTTGACTGTTGAGTCTCCTCTCTGGTGTGTTTACACCATCAGATTATGAAATCACGTGAATTTGGGTCTCAGTTCAGTTGCTGCCACATAGGTTTCCAGGGGTAAACCACTGAAATAAGGTAGGCTATCCCACCTGATCGCCGTCACTGTCTCTCATGAGTCCTTTGGCAGCCCTGTGCCAGACAAGTTTGGTACCCTGGGGCATCTCAGGCAGCACTAGACATCTACAATGAATTAATTTATAATGGATACAATGAAGGTTATTGAATGAAGGCCTATATGGCTACTATGTAGATGTCTACATCTGAGCTAAATAGCCTAGGCTTCTGACATAGTCAATTGAGAGAAAACAGTGGGGGTTTGGGGTAAGATTAATCTAATTTACTTGAGAAGGGATGGATTCTCCTCCAAGATATCTCGGTGCCTAGATCAAATCAAGACATTGATACCTTTTCCATCAGATTTTTCTGATTCAAAAATGCAATTAGGGGATGTTGTATGTAGCACATCTTTTGCAGAGTTGAATATGTTCTGAAGAGGAGCTATGTTTGTCCTCAGTGTACCCATATCCTGTCTTATGACACTGTTAGAATGAGATGCAGACCCATTTGACCCCTCCTCCCTCTAAGTGAAACCACTTCTAACACTTAAAAATTTTCCTCCATCCATTTGTGTGGGAAAGTGGAGAACATGACCCAATCTTCCATGGGCCCAGAATTTAGTTCTCAGGGAAGAAAAAGAAATTTGATCTGTTAGCCTGAACCTTTTGCAGTAGTTTTCATGGGTACAAAGCAACTTGTTACCCTCTAATACAGTACCATTTCAACTGTGTTTTGCCTTGTGGCATCTGAATAACCAACACAACAGAGAATCAGACACAGGAAAGGCTCTGTTACACTTTAGCTCTCACCTCACAGAACTTAGGTACACATTTACCAATATCCCACTTAAAATTTGCACTATGCAAATATACAGTGCATATATGCATTGTATACAATGCAAATATACAATGCATATCCTTATTTTGAGGGAATTTCTTTTCTGTAATATAGGTCTCCAGAAAATGTTAACTACTAGTTTTAAGCTGCAAGAGGTGAAAATAGCTTCAGAGAGAGATTTTTTGCCAAGGTAGCAGAAACTAAAGATTATCAAAAAATGTCTGCTAATGGATTTTTGTAAATGGTGTGATTCAGGTAAGAAAAAAGAAACAGGAAATAATGTGGATTGAATTAAAAAAAAAAAATGGAATGGAGAGTCAGCAATTTAACATGCATACGAGTTTCAAACAAGACAAAAAACACTTTGCTTCAGGCAATTTCTTCAAATAGAAAAAAACCAACCTTCCATAATTTTTATTTCTAGAGGTTCTTTGAGTTACTATGTAACCTCTACACTAAAACATTTCTCCTTGAAAAGGAAACTAGGGAAGAAAAGCAGAAGACAGATATTGCAGTTCCTTAAAGAGATCACTTATCTGTGGAGTCAGGTTTGGATGCAGGAAAGATCATTCTTTAAATAACCTGATCTTTCAGGTTCCCCTCTGTCTTTTCTCCCATCACGGGTTTCAGATGCTGAAGAGCTCTCTAAGAAAGTGTAATGCAATATTTCCCAGCAGGCTTCTTCTTAAAAGCATCTTACCCACTCTCTTTCCCCCCCTACATCCATGAATAATAGTCAACTCTTACAGTCCTGACTGCGACACTCAATCCAGCTGGAGAGAAGGAGCCAGTGTCACATAATTCTTGACTGCTGAGTGGGAGGTAACTGCAGCCAAAAATTAGGTTTGACCTAATTTTACTTTTACCAATATTTTGATCATTTCAGGAGCCCCATTATTTGTCTCTTTCATACAGATCCTTGATATGCTTTTAAGCCCTTAAGCTACGTTAATAGACTGTAACTGAAGAAAATCTAGGGTGAGAAGGGAAATTACTATTTTACTTTGGGTCACTGTCCTTCATTCATTTCATGCTTATTTTATATCGTCGTCACCATCATTTCTCTTCCCTTCTTTTGTATTCCTATTTTTTCTTTTCCTTTTTATTTCATTTTAATGACAGACACCAATTAAAATGCCATAGCTCATTCAAAACCTCATCACCACTGTTGAGTGATAGTAACTTTGTTACCATTTTGCCAGAAAGCTGCCAAAGGAAAGAACAGTTAATAGCATCACTCACAGCCTAATGCCCATGTGATAAACAAAATATTCTTTTGGGGAATACGGCCATGTGAATGTTATTAAAACAAAATAGCACTAACTCTGATGAAAAATAAATATTATACTTTCAACAGAAATAAAAAAATCCAAATATAATGAGAGTCCCTCTTAAAGGACTGCTTTAATTTGAACACTGATGATAGTTGTTTCAGTTCCTTAAAGACTTTGTCTTGTAGACTTGAGAGCTGTAAAAACCAAATCCTTCCCTCCCACTTCATTCCCACATCCATTCACATCACCAGCCTGAGCAAAACACTTCCTTGCTTGCCTGCTCTAATCAACCCTGAGAGCTTGTGAATTCCCATTAACTTACTTAACATCTTCATAGGGGGTACTGTAAGAATTAATTAAACAGTTCCTGTTTGGACACTCCTTTGAATATGTATGGTTCTGTGGAAATGCTATGCTATTTTTTAAGCAATAAATAAAGAATAAATAATTTCAATCTTTGACAACATCCAGCCCAGCTGCGGATCAATCCTTTCCAGGCTTCAGGATTCAGTTACTGGGTATGGAGATGCAAGTCCATGCAGTTTGGCATGTGGTTGATTTCAGTATAGTTAGGTCAACATCCACCAAGGGAGGATAGGGGCCTGAATCTGTCTGGTTTAGGTTCTCTTCTCTTATTCCTGATGCAGGTAGCAAGTATCAAAGGAAAGATCTTTCTCCTCCCTTTTCTTGGTCCCTGTTTTTTTTCTCAGAAGGCCTGAATGATGAGTAAAGCCTCCCTGTGGAAGCAGAAGTGCAGAATACCATACAGACGCGGCACTGAACACTTGACATCCTGAAGAAGACAGAGGATAGGGTCCTAGGAACATGTACAGACTGGAGCAGAGAAAGAATCATAGAATGGTTTGGGTTGGAAGGGACCTTAAAGATCATCTAGTTCCAACCCCCCTGCCATGGGCAGGGACACCTCCCACTAAACCAGGTTGCTCAAAGCCCCATGTAACCTGATCTTGAACACCTCCAGGGATGGGACATCCACAACTTCTTTGGGCAATCTGTTTCAGTGTCTCACCACCCTCACAGTAAACGATTTCTTTCTAATATCTAATCTAAATCTCCCCTCTTTCAATTTAAAACCATTACCCCTTGTCCTATTGCTCCACTCCCTGATAGAGTCCCTTCCCATCTCTCCTGTAGGCCCCCTTTAGGTACTGGAAGGCTGCTATAAGATCTCCCCAGAACCTTCTCTTCTCCAGGCTGAACAACGCCAACTCTCTCAGTCTGTCTTCATAGGAGAGGTGCTCCAGCCCTCTGATCATCTTCGTGGCCCTCCTCTGGACCCATTCCAACAGGTCCATGTCCTTTCTGTGTTGAGGACTCCAGACCTGGAGACAGTACTCCGGGTGGGATCTCACCAGAGCACAGCAGAGTGGTAGAATCACCTCCCTCAACCTGCCAGTCACACTTCTCTTGATGCAGCATAGAATGGCTTTCTGGGCTGCAAGCGCACATTGCTGGCTCATGTTGAGCTTCTTGTCCACCAACAGCCCTAAATCCTTCTCCTCGGGGATACTCTCAATCCATTCTCTGCCCAGTCTGCATTTGTGCTTGGGATTGCCATAACTGAGGTGCAGGACCTTGCACTTGGCCTGGTTGAACTTCATGAGGTTCACACAGGCACAAGCCTGTGCAGGTCCCTCTGGATGGCATCCCTTCCCTCCAGCATGTTGACCGTACTACACAGCTTGGTGTCATCAGCAAACTTGCTGAGGATGCACTCAATCCCACTGTCCATGTTGCTGACAAAGATGTTAAATAGCATTCGTGCCAGTACTGACCCCTGAGGAATACCGCTCATCACGGGTTCCCACTTGGACATTGAACTGTTGACCACAACCTTTTGAGTGTGACCATCCAGCCAGTTCCTGATTCACTGAGTGGTCCATCCATCAAATCCATGCCTTTCCAATTTAGAGACCAGGATATGTGGAACAGTGTCAAACGCTTTGCATAAATTCAGGTAGATGACATCTGTTGCTTTCCCTTTATCTACCAATGCTGTAGCAACATTGTAGAAGGCCACCAAATTTGTCAGGCATGACTTGCCCTTGGCGAAGCCATTTTGGCTGTCACCAATCACCTCCTTATTTTCCATGCGCCTTAGCAGAGATTCCAGGAGCTGACAAATCAGCTGTTTCTTCCTAAACTTATAGCTTATCCTCAGCCCATTCATGAGGATGCCAGGTTGTCCTTTATGTCTTCTGTCAAACCTGCACCAGAAGGCCTGAAAACATCACTACAAAATTCTCAGCAATAAGGAACTTAAGATCATTGCACTGAGGCACTATAATAGTCTTCACACAGTCCTTTCTAATGGTCTTTAAGGTGTTTCCTTGGTTTTAAATTTTTTCTTTCCTTCAAGGCCAGCAACCCCATTGCTTTGGAATAAAATAATTCTTTTCAAGATTGCTGTTCCATATTCTAATTTGAAAAATGTTTTTGAAAAGTGTCTCATCTCAGTCTCTTTTCTTCCTCCTTTTGGTTTATGATAGATTTGAAAGTGAAGTTTAAGTACAGTTAAAGTAAAAGCAGAGAATAAGTTTCTCCAAAATGTTGCACACATAATTGTGCATGGTTGAGCAAACTGTTCATACTAAACAATTCCATCTAGGGGATCTTATCCATTTTTTCCCATCCTTGGGACCGATGGTGGAGGAAACTGGTGTATTCCTTCTCTAAAGCTATCCAAAGGAAAAGTTACAGAACCACTTCAGCCTCCAGATTACTCATGACTATCTACTTTGACTGCTTGTTTAGCTGCTTACTACAGAAGATTCAGCAGTTGTTCTTTTGAAATGAAGCTACTTCCAGAATAGCCCAGCTTAACAGCTGGAGAAGGACAGTGAGGCTTTGTGTGAGCCGATGCAGGCAGGACACAGGAACAACCACAAAACCATGGATTAAGGGCAAAGAACAAATTTAATCTCAATACCTCATGGATCGGAGAACCTCTGAAGCAACACCCGGGCAGAGGCAGGCAAGCAGGGGACACAGGCACTGCACAGCGAGAGTCCTTATTAGCAAGAGAGTCCTTGTTAGCAAGGGAGTGAGAGAGTGAGAGAGCTCCCACTTGCTGTTTGGGCCTGTATTTCAAGGATTCTGGCAGGCAGAGTTTTCTGCTGTGCTTTGATCTCTTCAACAGCAGGGCAGGAATCTCAGGCGTGTTCAATAAGGTGCCCCTGAGCCCATCCCAGGACTATGTTATCTAAGTGCAGATGTTCTATTTGTTGAGCACACAAAACTACGCAACAATTAGTGTGATATATGTGTTTTCCAGCACCCCACATGTGAGTCACTTGAGCATATTTACAGTCCTCCTCGCCAATCTTCCGTTGCTTTCCCACAGGCTCATATGCCTACCTGCTGCTTCATAAGGCCATGTATTTGCATGTATAGGGCAGGTCTGAGGCTTTATATTACTACAGGATTCAAGAGTTACTGAAGAGGAGGTACAATGTACAAAGAGGAGGTGAATATAAAAAATCATAGCAAAATGGTCAACTCATCAAAAAAAAAAAAAGACAGACATCTGAGGACACCAGGGAATTTCATAGACCAGCATGGCAGTGTTAATTTAAGCACATATGAGTTGCTTTCCTATGTAAGAAGGAGAGAAACAATGCAGTGAGTGCCATGTAGTCTTGGTGCCTCCGTCATTTGGGTTGGGACCTGTTGCATCATGGCATGGTTTCTCACCAGCTCCCATGGTCCATTTTGTTTCATGGAAAACTCACCACTGGAGAATGGAGATGGATGAACACCTCAGTCATGTCTTTTGTGGACACAGGCCATGGCCAAGCCATGATCTTGAACATGGAAAGTGAAGAACACTGTACAAATGTGTCTCAGACAACAAGAAGGATATCCAAGTACAAGGTTTAAGACAAAATCACATAGTAAAATAACAATTTTTAAGCTTTATAAGTTAAAAGACTTATCTCTTATCTAGTCAAGAGAAATAGGTTCCATTTTGAGGCTGATACAGAGCAACCTGTTTAAAAGGTGCTCTGGATTTCCCTTGGGATAAACCTTGTTTTCTCTGCTGGCTGTATAGGGAGACTAGGGAGACTGATCTACCAACTCAGCATATAAACTACGCACTTAAAGTTAGGATGAGCACACATCTTTTTGCATTCCCATTCATTAATGTGAAAAAAGGGCTCTTCCAATCTTGTTTCTGCATATATATGCATGAAAACAGGGAGACAAACATGCTTATTGTTCACGTGTGCACATACACAGTTTTTCAGATGAACATGTGTTTTGCCACAGTCACAGATAAAAATATTAATACTATATCTTCCATTTGAGCTTTTTGATCACCACTTCTTCCTTTTTTATCTAGCAGCTTCATAGTTTTATGGCTGAATTTTAAATTTGCCTGTCAATAATCAAGTAGCATTATAGGGACTTTAAAGTAAATATACAAATCATCTATATAAATTGTATAAATCTGGACTGGACAGGCATTTCATATTTGAAGTCACTTTTATTGGATAGCTGTTTGGAATTGCTAGAAAAATACATGTTTCCAGGTCAGTAAAATCACATGTTTTATCAAACAGGGAGGGGAGCCCTCTGGGTATGCTGAGTAAGAACTCAATAGAATCTAGTTTTAAAACTTTATGCTTTAATTAAAATGTATACTGGTATGTAGACATTTCCCTGAGCACAGCAATATGGTAATAAGCCTTTAAAAAATTCAGATCTCTGCAGTTTCTTAGTACATTTTTCAATCTGATCAAACATTTTTTTTCTCTCTCTAATCAGTACTTTTTGTGGTTTATGCATACAGCATTATATTTGATTCCATTCCCCTGTGGGTTGTTACATATCTTAAATACGTTGAATAAAGATCCCTTAGAAACACCAAAAGGCAGTATGAAGTAACACTTTTTCTCTACAAAGACTCATATACCTAGAAAGATGTAGTCACCTTCCATAAGAAGATCTTCTTGTTCTTACTGTCTTGCCTGGTAAGTTGATACACTCACAGCAAAACACAAGCTGATAGATTGTTCCCAGCTCCAGGTGATGCCATTTTGCTGCAACAGCAGCAATTAATCCCCAAAAGAAATCAGAGGCAGACATGATAGGAAGACAATTGTGGAGACAGAGGTTTGCCTGGGAAGTACCCACAAAGAAACTGAATCTATCCACTTCTGATATTGGTAAAATTACATTTTCCCATTTCTCATAACCGGTAGGTGAGTTTTTCCCTTTTAAAGTTTCAAACTGCACTACTGGAACTAAGTGATGTGGAATGAATGTCTGTTAGGGAGAAAAGAAAACTTGCAGGTTGTGAAGTTAAACAGGTAGTTTGTAACTGAAGACCGTCATAATGATTCTAAACAAGATGTCTAAATTGCATTATGCAGGGAGCTTGAATTTGCTATCTTTTATTTTTAAGAATCTGAACCTAAACCTTATTTCACACAGGATTTTATGTGTGTGTGCTGTATGTGTAATTGCTACATGGAACTCCTAGGTATATATAAGTTTATTTACCTTGCTATGTTTATTTACCTTGCACTAGCTGATTTGCAAGGAAGAGAAGGAGCTTACCTGCAGCCTAAAATGAGGAGGATTTTAGTCCCAGAACTACCTAGTAATCATGTTTATTGCCTTTACCACATGGAATCACTATAATAGAACAGATTTACTCCATATTGAGGTGAAACCGTAAATATGCTGTGTATGATCTGCAATAAAATAACATCTGAACTTGTAACCCCTCGAAGTTAATTTCAGTTAATTGTAATTTAATTCCAAGTTTGTAAATTGGAGCTATACTTTTACTTTCCCTTATTTTTAAGTTGTTTAAGGAAGCCTATCTAATTTACTCTGTACAGAATGGCACTTTTTAGAGACTGCCTGGTGAAGAGCAAAAGAAGATGCCCCTGGCCTGTTAGGGACCTGGGTCACTCTGTTAGTTTCTTGGAAGTTAAGAAACTGTGTGTGTCTTTGGGACAAATCTTATAAGGTT
This sequence comes from Limosa lapponica baueri, assembly GCA_002844005.1. Taxonomy (NCBI): domain Eukaryota; kingdom Metazoa; phylum Chordata; class Aves; order Charadriiformes; family Scolopacidae; genus Limosa; species Limosa lapponica. Next base: position 1,053,879 of record KZ505688.1, on the reverse strand, counting down.
TCGTTGTGAAAAGACGCTTTTTCTTTTAGTAGAGGGGCTGTACAACGTCATGATGTGCTACTTGACTGCAACTGAATAGGTGAAACAGTTGTGGGGCTGTGCAGGGAATTCACAAGAAGCAAATGCATGACTGTGAAAACAGAGACTGACAATTACATATGAACATTTAGATTAAATATGTTCTGGGACTTTGTATAGGAAAAGACTTGTTTCATTTTTGTTACTTCAGAGCAGCTTAACATCAGATTTCAGATGGAATAGAGATACTCTGGCATAAAACTTCAGTTTATCCCTTTCATCTTGCCTGCAGTGTGTGTGAGGGGTTTGAGCTTTTTATTCCTTCCTGGCTCAAGGAAGAGAACCCCACTCTAGCTATTTTCTTCAAAGTCCTTTGCTAGAACATGTAACAGTATTTGAAACAAATTCCACTAATAACTCACATCTCATTTCTGTGACATTTGTGTTTCATATCATGCAAGTCTTTGGCTTTAATGATGACTCCAAAAAACACTGCTTTTACTTTTACGATAACAAAATCACCTTTGCTTTATTTATTTATTTATTTAACATTTATTTTGTTTAACAACTCTTCTGTTTAGTAGAGCCTCATAAATGGGTTGCAGACTGTCCATGAGAGGCTCACAGTTTAACTGAAGAGAGGTCAGTGGCTTTGTAGACCAGCTCTAGAATGATAGAGGGTACATAGAGACAAGTACAGAGGAAAACACTGATGCAGTTGTAGTAGAAGCAGCTGAAAGTTTCACCAGGGCAAGGCTTAATAGTGGAAAAGACCAGGCAAATGGCAGAAAGTGAGGAAAAGAAAGAAACTGGTGGCTGTATGAAAAGAGCTCTTAGCTCCTTCAGGCAAGCACAGCAACACAGAGACTGGATTCACAGTATGTAACTGGAGGATGATTACTCTACGTGGCAGGGAATGTCTTCATTTACGTGCATTGTATGATGCCAAGTATGTTTCGAGCCCAAGAAACAATATGAATTATTTTTATTTATTTATTTATGGGACCAGTGGGGATAATAATATCTTAAAAACTTGCACTGCTGGAGAGAGCATTTTACTTTTCTAGGCATGCCCCATGATTCTTATGTTTTAACACATCAAATTAATTAAAATATTGCAAGTGTTTCTCCTCAAGTGATCTCTAATTTGCACATGTATGGAATCCTAGAAGTTAGAAATGGAAAAGGCACATTATTCCATTCATTATCTGCCTACACCATATTTTCTTTAGAAAGAAATTACCATATTGAAAATCAAATATGCCCATTTGCAAGGGCAAATGTACAAAATAGTGAAGATAAACATCTATTTGCATAAAAGACCACGTATATTCAACTGTGAGAAAAATTAAGAGATTGAACTGAGGCAGACTGGAAACTTCATTTTGCATTTGGGATAGGTGGCTTGTAAACCACTGTGAAAACTATCAGCATGAGGTGAACCTTAATATAATATTAAAGTAACCTTGTCATTTTCACGTATATTTTCCTAGATAGAGCTATGAAGACATGTTTCAAATTGCCATAAGAAAATTTCTAACCTAACTGGAGTCACAACATACTGGACACTATATAAAAAGTCCGTTTTCCACCACAACTTTGAATATATTCAGATGCTTTGACAGACAAGCGGAACTTTTGGACATTTGCTACCACTGAATTTTGAAGTTCTTTCTTTTACGGAAGATAAAGAGATAAAGCACAAGTCATTCTGATTTCATTAATAAAAGCAAAAAAAAAATGATAGTGTGAAATCTAAAGTCCATTAAATATTGAAATCAAATAAACTATATTTATCAGGCAATTTGATTTGTGTAAGAAAAAGCTAGAAAATTCAGACCTAATGTCTTAAATATTTTCCTAGCTCTGTTACCTTCCTTACAAAGTACCATGCATGCATCCTGCTGGAAATAACTGGTTAGGCAGCAATCTCAACCTCAAAGAATTTATTTTCCTTTCTAGAGATTTCTGGGTGGGGGATGGAGGGTTACCTATATCAATGCTTTCAAAAAAGCACCCTTTCTCTTACTATGGAATTGAGTGAAGTTGTAAAGATGAGCCTGTTTCTCCTTCTCTTAGTGTTACCTTCACCCTTTGGTATTGTTTCTTGTCTTGACTGATGCCTCATGAGCTTTCCTAGCTTCATTTCAGCTCCTATGTGTTGCTTGTCAGAGGGCAGTCTTTTTCCACCCACTGATGATTTATGCCTCAAGAAACTCACCTCAGTAATCATTGTGTTCCTCATGTAGCACACCAAAGCAAACAGAAGTGGGTTACTTTTAAAAAGTAAAGGTGTGATTAGAAAATAAGTGAGATATTTTGAAAATGTTTCAAGGTAGATTACCCCTACCTTGAGGTCGGAGTAATCTTTCCCACAAGGGCGAACTTGACCCTGTGTGCAGCGGTCAGGACAAAGTCACCGTCAGCAGTGGCCTCAGCTGTCCACCTGCAGCCTTTTAACCCAAAGTACTGCAAGGAAGCAATGTGGCTATCTCCTTTTTCCCCCCGGCCCCCGGTCATACTGTGATTGCTTGCGCACTGATTGCAGCTAACCCCAGTCACAGTGATTTTCATGACCGATAGATGAAGAGATTGCAGTTCAGCTATTCAGATGCTGCTAGTGCTAATGAGAAGACAATGCGGGTAATCAAACTAAAACACAATGCAAATGTGTTGGTCCAGGTTATAACATCAATATTTGTTCTCCCTGCTAATACAAGCCTCTTCCTTCCAATGTTCTCTTCCTTCAAGTGAAACAGCTTGTTCTATCTGAATTGAAGTGTTTTGCATACTTCAGAGGGACAAAAGGAAGGATTTGTAAGGAACAGACATTATTTTTCAAAATTCCATGTAAGTGCATCTGAAAAATGAGAGTGAGAAAAATCAACCAATTGTTTTGAAAGGATCAGTACAAAAGTTCTAACCTTTTTGTTTGTTTGTTTGTTTGTTTTTCCCCTGAAACAATCTGACAAATTCAACTCATATTCACTGTTCAGTACACCCACATATGAACTGTAGTGATGTCTTTATATGACATTGTTGGTATATTTTTGCAATTAAAATTTTTCTTTTATGTCAATCCTGTTGCTGATGTTTGCTGCATAGTAAAGCTTATCTCTTGTTCTGTTGCCCAGTTTAAATTCAAATATGTGCTAGTCCCCCCTGCTGATGTAAAGCTGGAAAACTACTGGACTCAATTTACTGGACTTTTACATTTGTGGAGCTGCATTTTATTGTACAATGAGTGTAGACACTAGCAATCAAAACATTGATAATGTACAAGAGCTCAAATGAAATCAGCTTTTGGGAAGGATATTAAAAAAGTCTGGCTTTCGGACTCATTTATAAATTTGCATACCATACACAAAAGAAAAATGCCAAATGGGCCATATACTGTTCCTGCTTTTAAGTTTTCTTTAATTATCATTCTTCATTTTTTTGCATAGAATAATGCCTATTGTTCTAATTTTTAGAAGACAGCCAATTACAATAGTCAGAAATCACCTGGAATAAAGTGGTAAATGTTTAAAAATGTAAATTCATAAAAATGTTTCCATCACTAATCATGAGTAAAGTTGAGCCTTGTCAAGAAGCCCTACAACGCAGCTGTGTACTGACTTGAATATGGGCAAGAAGTCCCACCTCTAAGCCATGTTCCTCACTGGTGTGAGTGTAGCAAAGAGCCTGTGACTCCCCTTCGCAGAATCTACATGTGACAGAAAATTTCCAGTCTTTCTTCTCTTTGGTAGTAACCAAACAAATTGGTCCCTATTTCCTATTCTAGGACCATGGGGTGGAAGGATTTTTTTTGGGTGATTGAATCCAACCCTCTTCTTTTACAGGCATCACTATCTTTGGTTTCTGTGTTTTCTGAACAGGATCATGTACTCATCAGTAGCAGGTCTCCAGTGACAATTGCTTTCTCTGTGTCTATGCTATGTCTGGTTTTGCATCCTGCTCAAGAAGTTTTCATTTCTTTGGGTTGCTTGAAAATATATGCACGTGTTTGTGTAAGACTGAACCACATGGGCATGAAAGTTTAATGCCATTCTAGGTGCCCTGAGACCTAGCAATATGGCACTGGATCAGTAGGACATCATTGTCCTTTGCAGCAGCTGGAGGTGAAGACATGTTAAGGCCTCTCAGATGACAATATATGTTTACATTTAGGTACGTGGAAGGCTTCCATTTGAACAGGTTCTTACCTTGAGATTGAATTCAAGACTAACCCAAAGGTAGATGTCTACAAATTGGTATCTCTCATTATTGACTATGCGTGTTTAGGACCCAGTTCAGGTGCATACAAGCTGGTATCTTACTTTTTGCCCAAGATGTGCCAGAGAATCCTGCCTGTCCTCTAGCTGCTACTCCAGAAGGACACAGGTCTTCTGGAGGCCCTGAGTCCCCTAACCCTGCACATACCCTCTTACACTTCAGAGAGAATGAGGATCAGGCAGTTGAGACAAGCATTTAGCCAACAACACCAAAGGAGTACCTCTGTCAGATAAATATAGGCACCTAGTGTCACTTGAAGCCTATGAGGGTTTCAGAGACATTTGTACAGATGGCACAGGCTTTGAGGGTAACCTTTGGAGCACAAACTGGAGGCAGGACTGGATATCGCACAGAACCTAAAGTGAAATAAATGCTTCCCTTTGGGCAGCTGCATACTGTCCTGGGACTCCTCAGAACTACGTGTCCCCTCTCCAGCGCAGCAAACCAATTCTCACCTCCACTTTCTGCTCACTGCTCTCTGCTCACTGCTCCCTTCACAGGCTCTCTTTGCTCTCTGCATGGTGGGCCTTCCTATCCAGCTGTTCATGATGCAGTTGCCAACACGGAACAGGCATCCCACCAAATCATGGCACCATGTATGTGCATGCCATGGCTACATCTCCACTGCAGGGTCCATGCGTGCAGCTCCTTCTCCCCTGCCTTCCACGACCAAGCTCCTGGTTTGGCTTAATCACATGACACAGCAAAGGCTCCAGGACCATGAAAAGAGTCGTGGTTCATGCTCTTACCGCCAGCAGAGAATACTCCAGTACAAGCACAACACTCACTACGCTGCTTGGCTCTCTGAAAGCTGCTGCAGAACTCGCTCCCAAATCCGCATCCCTCCTCTCCTGCGCACCTCCCTTACCCTCTGTCTTCACAGCTCCCTTGCTAGGATCTAATCCTCCCCTCTCTGCGCCAGATCTTCTGCAAGTTGCTCTTTTTCTTGTCCTGCTTGCTGGTTCCTAAATACAATTGAGAACCTTTTCTTACCTGTATCAATAATTCCACTTACATATATGTTTTTCTATCTATAATTTCTTATGTATTGTATATTCTTCCTCGAAGAGACTATTGTATCTTCAGACCTTAGTCTCTATTTGCTTTTAAAATATTCAATAATACATAATGATGAAATATTGAATTCTGTTAATGCTGTAGTGGAGCAGGAAATGAATTAGAATGGGGGACCCTGGAGGTTTATTAGTTCTGTGGTCTGTATTTTTTAACACTATGCAAATGCTAAGTGTAATTGCCTTTTACCATTGATTTGCTTGATTTATAGAGTTTAAGGCCTAAAGTTCGACACTGATCATCAAGAATGACCTTTTTCATTATACAGGCTACCAAATATAATCCAGTAATTCTTTATGGAGCCCAGTATGTTCTTAGTGAGGTAATTATTATTGAAAAAAAAATCAGATGCAATTTGGTGACCACATCTAATTTCTCAAAGCCATAACAACCCTTAAAAGCCTTTGTTTTCCTGAGGATACCCTTCAGCAAGAACTTACTTTTATGCTCTAGCATTTTAATATCTAATTATAATTTTAATTAAACAAAGAAGATACTGCAGTAATAGTTTCCTCATTAAAATATGAATCAACAGGAAAATTAAGGTATTATGGCAACCTAAAGTGGGCTATGCCAAAACTGGGTTGTTTTTTATTTAAGAGTTAAGTCTTAATTATTGCTCTTTGTGTAAAATCTGTATTTTAAAATATCCAAGGTAGCCAAAGGACCACTGCATATGTCCATTTACATTGTGTGAGAACACTGGCCAAAATTCTGTTGTCAGCTCCCTCTGGGTCTTTTATTTGTGTCCAAACATGCCTAAGTATGAGTCAAATGTGGTCTCTTAATTTCTGTTTTGGTTTTGTATGTTGGTTGGTTTTTTTCCTGTCCTGTTGGGGTTATTTGAAAAACTTCCCTTGCTGAATGCTTTCAGTCCTGTTGAATTTGCAGCAGCTCCTTCTGTGCCACTCCTGAAATGACTCCCTTCCCACAAAGAACAGCTAACAAAGTCACAGAGATACCCTCAGGGGGAAATGACGAAAAGCTAAGGAGTAAAAAGCTGTGCTGGAAATACACATCTTGTACCTCTATATCCTGGAAAAACCCACAAGTGGGTTCATTTGATCTGAATTAACTTTTCCAAAGGCATTGATGTAGAACCAGTGGAGGCTAAGGAAAACTCTGGCAAGTAACTTCAGAAATGGTATACATGGAATAATCCAAGAAGAAAATTATATAGGGGCCAAAGCTGATGTAAAACCATAAGGCACTCCTCCGAAATGCAGAACTGAGTGCTGAGACAGTTACCGTCTGAGAGTCAGTCCTTTCTGGGGAGCGTCCAGAGGTGACACAGCCAAATCCCATCTGCTTCACAGCAACTCAAGGTGCAGCCACCTGCACTGCCATGCTGCATTTCCTTATGGCCCCATGCCTGCCAGTAAGTGCAAGGCAGAGCACCAGCTCAGTCCTGGCCTCAGATCACCTGAATTTCTTCTGATAACTCCAGGACTAGCTGCTGGCATTCACAGTGGGGCACAGCAGCAGCAGTAAACGAGTCTGGGGGAAGCAATCTGGGAATTTGGGCTGAGTTGCTCCACATGATAACTGTGGCAGGAGGCTGTGAAATAGGCAGGCTGTTAGGCACCATTTTCGTAGTTTTTGTCCTCTCAGCTCTGCAATGCTTAGCTTTTGCATCATCAGAAAACACTGGTGAATCTCAGTGATTTGCCCCATGTAGCTCAAGAAAAACATTCATGGGGGAAAAGAAAAAGAAGCCTTTAATTTACTTGTATGTACTGGTTCTAACTTTCTATCAAATGAAGTTGTCGTTGAGTGAACACGTGCTGCCACCCTTAGGCAGCCCCAAAAATGTCTCTTTGCTTTTGCATTTTATAATAAACACCACCATTTCTCACATGAAAGTATGTTCCCCTGTTTTCTCACATGTCCCATATATACTCGGAGTTAGCTGCAGAATATGGCATTAAATTGAGTATAAACAAGGTGAGAATGAGATAATTTCACTATTTTAGTTAAAGGTATCTTACTGAAAATGTCTCATTGCTTGCGAGTACTGCATTATTATTGCTGCTTTTCCTCCTTCTGTCTATAAAAGGAAATGAGCACAGGGTAATTTTCTTCCCCTGTTCTCTGATGTGTTGCTAGCAATCACTCTCAGTTAAATATCATTTTAATAATTTTTAATAATTAAACTCAAGTATACTTGCTTAACCAGAAGAAGAAAAGGCTCTGGGGAGACCTTATTGCAGCTTTTCAATACTTAAAGAGGGCTTATAAGGCCTGTAGTGACAGAACAAAGGACAATAGTTTTAAAATAAAAAAGGGTAGATTTAGATTGGATATAAAGAAATTTTTTACTATGAGGGAGGCAAGACACTGGAACAGGTTGCCCAGAGAAGCTGTGGATGCCCCATCATTGGAAGTGTTCAAGGCCAGGCTGGATGGAGCTTTGAAAGATGTCCTTGTCTATGGCCCAGGGGTGTGGACTAGATGATCTTTAAAGGTTCCTTCCAACCCAAAGCACTCTATAATTCTGTATGTGAAATTAAGATTAATTAGTGTGTTTGGTAATTTATAATTTGTGCAGACCATGAACCTATGTACTATGACTGATAATGCTTTGGTAATAAAGAAGTTAGCTATAGTAGAGCATCAGCCCATGAGCTGGTCTAAAGGAGGAAGAACAATTTCATAGTACTGAGCATTCTGACTTACTAGCTGTGTGCTGGAAGGAGTAAAAAGGAACAGGTCTGGGCTTTTTTGGGGAAAAAAATCAAATTAAAATCAGCAAAATCATTTCCAAGCAAGACGTGAATCCAATAGCATAAATACTGGAAACTTTGTGTGATCATCTAGGAAAAGAGACAGCTTTGTTAATATCATTGCTACTAGCACCAGTGCATTGCTCTATTTCAACATATGTCTCCTGCAAAACAGAAAAAACTATTGATAACTTGACAAAAGTGCTGTGTCTTGGCCTCTTCACAGCAGGAGAATGGAAAAATCAAGACTTATAATTAGTATGAAGTGTTCTCACTGTAGTTTCCCTTTTGCCCCATTTTTTTAAAAAGGTGAAGAGGGAAATCACATTTAATATTTCTTTTAATTCATATACTCAAATGGTGGCCAGTTTTCAGTTTTTAATCTTCGCTTTAACAAAGAGCAGTTGGGCAGCTATTGACGGTGAAACACAGCAGTCGACTACCTTGTAAATTAGAAGCTGCGGTAGTAAAAATGGATTTGTATATCACCGGGAGTAGAGAGAGTGTCTGCCTTGTAAATTTAATTAAACAGCAGGTGCAAAATCAGGTCATATGGCTTTGATGTGCCCCATGTGAGGATGACAACTAGACAATGATTCTAATATGAAGAAATTTGCATACATTTGCATTGGATTGCATAGAACATTGTAGCTCACACCTACTTTCTGTGTTTCATTTTGGGGAAGTTGAAGATTTGAATGAACGGTTCCTATTTAGTTTCTACAACTAAACACAAGAAATGCTTTTGTTCTGTCGTGGTAGGGAACATATGGGTTATGATGCTGTTATGTACCATTTTATAGAGTATGCTTACATGATAATCAAACATTTGAAAATGCAGCTGAGATACTTGTAATGACAGGAGAAGCAAAACTGGAAGTGGCCGGGGAGGGGGGAGGTTGGGAGGCGATACAGAGAAAGAATGCAAACCACCTCTGCGTTTTAATCTTTTCTTGATGATCATTTGTTTACTGGAGCATTAATGCAAATCTACATTCTGGTCTCTGTCCAGGGGGTTTCGCAAACAATTCTTTTCGCTTTAGTAGTTAATATTGTAAACAATGAAATTATGTAGGTTCAAAATGTTTTCAAATCTGGCAATTAGTACCTCGTAATGATTATTAGTCATTAAAAAAATGCATTTTCTTACCTTACTGGCCAAAGTTAAGAGTAGAAATGCATAGTTGATAGTTATGCTTCTTGCGCTATCAGTTTAATGGGAAAATCAACTGTGTAGATCCCCAGATCTTTTCTTTGCTGTTAAAAATGTTAACGAACAGTTGGTTTCATTTTTGACAGTTTGTGAGATTCTGAATCCCAACGCTGTTTTTGCTGACTGTGCTAGAAGTGTAAATTTTAGAGGCTATTGAAACACAACTGGGAGGGCAAAACGAATTGCAATGAGAGAAGGAGATGCAGCTGAAAAAAGGCTGAACCTTGCTCATTAGGTATTACCTAAACCTGGATCAGCAAGGATCGAAACCTGCCAAGCAAAGGCTGCTCAGGGAAGCTGTGAGCACGAGCCTGCCTGCACTCCTGCAGGCTGATCTGCAAGGCAACGTAAAACAAGTTTAGAAGTTTGCAGTGGCTCTTATCTTGGGTGGTGGCATGTCTGTAAGCTGCCAGTATTAATAGTTGGTACATTAAGATGCTGAACTAAGTGCAGGAATCATCCCGGATAGCTCAGCTCACTTAAACTAGACGCAGAGATCAGACCTGACTAGACAGGAGAGGGTCCCTGTGGCCAAGCTCTGAATACCACAACTGTAGGAAAGCTGCCCTGGAAGGTGACAGCAGTCTAGTGTATGTGGTTACTCAGGTGACCTCAGTTCAAGGTGCCTCTATTGCCCCTTAGTTTATGAGACAGACACTAAAAAACCATCAGGCTGTATCAGGAGACAGCACCTTTGAATGTTGGCTTTTGCATATGGCTTCTGGGGTAGACTCAGGCTACCAGGGACACAAATGCATTTTGCACTAGGGTTACACAGTTACTGGGCAAAGGACAAAAATAACGTGACAAAGTTCCTATATGCCTATAAATACCTAAAGGGTGGGTGTCAAGAGGATGGGGCCAGTCTTTTTTCAGCGGTGTCCAGTGACAGGACAAGAGGAAATGGGCACAAACTTCAACATAAGAAGCTCCACCTAAACATGAGGAGGAACTTCTTTACTTTGAGGGTGGCAGAGCACTGGAACAGGCTGCCCAGAGAGGTGGTGGAGTCTCCATCTCTGGAGACATTCAAAACCCGCCTGGACACATTTCTGTGCAACCTGCTCTAGGTGGACCTGCTTTGGCAGAGGGGTTGGACAAATGATCTCCAGAGGTCCCTTCCAACCCCATATCATTCTGTGATTCTATGACTCTGTGACTCCTGGACACAAGGCTGCAAGGACTTTTGCCCTCTGAGATTTTGTCTTTTGTTTGCAGGAATCTCACACTGCAGAACTGCTTCATGGGGACGCATGAAGGTATTTCTCACTTTGGAGGTTTGATTTTGTCTCTGCTGGAGTTCTTTACTGCCTCTGTTAAAACAGACTCACACCTGATTCAGCACAGCTGGGGGTCGATGAGGAAAAGCTGAGAAAGAGAAGAAGAGAACAAAGTGGGATGAGAATTCAGGGAAAGGATGGGAGAAAGCTGAACAGGAACCTCCTAGACGCATCTGCTGCCAGCATAAAATACTTCTACTACATCGACAGCTGATCTGCTTCGGGAGGTTTATTTTTTTGCTACCTACAGCCTCCTCACTGAGTTTTTCTATTCCTTCAGTTGTGGTGAATGCAAAATCAACCATGTGTGTTTACCCTATTTAGGGATGGAAACCTTCAAAGGTACCAGCAGAAATGCTATAATTTTTGTAACTGTTCTCCCCAAATCATTCATCACTGGTACTTGCTCTGTCTGTGAGACACCGCATGTGCTTTCTCAGGTAAGTAACCTGAGTCTCCTGAGCCTGGGTACTGAAGCTTGTAGGGCCTCCAGCACCCACGCTATGTAAAAACAGTAGCATTACTGAATTTGGCCCCAAGCATTTTGTTTTAAGACGCTTGTATCCTTTGTCCTGGAGCTCCCAGGTGAAGTTTATAGAAGCTGTGAATATGCCAGTTGCAAATAAATAATCTCCAGCTCTAGATAAACAACAAACAATAATCCAAAACTTCCCTTTGAAAGATAAACATATTAGTTACCTTTTATTAATTTTCCTTCTTTTTTTTTTTTTAACGAACTGGGAAAAATAAAGCTAAGGAAAAAAGCGAGCATGAAACAAATCAACTCATTTGTTTTATTGTATTTTAATTTGGGGTTTTCTTATTTGTTTTTGTGTTGGGTTTTGGGTTTTTTTAATAACATGAAATGATGCCCAGAAAAACAAACATCAGAAGTAACACAATTAATTATGACATCAATAAACAATTCAATAGTTCTGAGAAAATATTCAAATGACCTTCCCAAATAAAATGCCAGCAATGTATATTAAGCACCTGTATGAGCCTTTTTCAAATTAGTTAACATGCCAAATGCATTCAAACAGATTGGGTACCCACGTTAATTGCACAGCAAGGTTATTCCCACGGATCATGGAGCAAAAGAATAAGTTAAGAGAATAAAAGCAAAAGCACCTAGTAAAAAGCAGCAAAGCACAGTAAGGAAGACACTAGTAAAATGAAAAGGAAACTGAGTGGCGTCAAGCTGTTTCATTTTACTAGACCTTCCTGCAATGTGAAACCAAGGAGCCAGTGCATATGAAGGACAAGAGGTGAGGACCTCTGGTCAAGTCTCGCAGATTGTAGTCCCATGTGGCAGCACCCTGAGGTGGTGAGGAGAGATGAGAGGTGAAGGAACTACAGTTATGTCCCACAGAATAGGGGCATTTTCCGCACCAGTGGATGCAGCCTGCATGTTCACTCCCTCTTGATGGCTCCAGAACACAATTCCTGGCAGTTTCTCTAGGGCAGTGTGACTTCAGACCATCCCTGCACAGGCTGGCTAGTGCCAAGCAGGGCTTCAATTTCAGGAGAGGATCTTTTTTGCTCCCACGGGTCTTTTTTCCCCAAAGGACTGGAAGTGGTTTCTGGGCTAAAGCAGTTCTGCATCAAACAATTACAATGTTAGGAAGCAGAAACCCACCACTGCTGCAGTGGCAGCTTTCCCACCTTCTTCTGAGTGAAGGCAGCCAAAAGTACCCAGCAGGAGAATTAACATTCTGGTTTATTTTTCATGGGTGTAAATATACGTCTACAAGGTATGAAGGATATATAAATTTCCAACTGAATTCTCCTAGCATGATATCAGAAGTAAAGTTCACAACAAGATGAAACGTTTGACCTGCCCTTTGCTAAGCTTAAAAATGTAAACTTAAGTATTTTCTGTGCAAATTTTCTCAATTCATAAATGAGTAACATCAAAGGACTCCTCTTCGCATTTTCAATTAAGATGTATATGGACAGTAAAAACATAAGTATTTGTCATTTGTTTTAGACACCTAAGAACCTGGTTCACAATACCTTCAACCTCATTACAATCCTCATTATTCAATTCACTAACTGAGTAATAACTGATATCAGGAAGTATCCTGGCCATTGAGATAATTATCTTAGGTGAATATAATTAATTTTGCTAAAACTGGTAAACTTCTAAAAGTCACCACTCCAGGGCTTTGCTTCAGTTTTTCACAGTTTGCTTTGGTTCTTCATAATTGATATGCTTTTCTTCCAAGGTTATTCAGACAGAAATACGTCCCTCTTCACTCCCATGTCAACTAGAGGAAACACCAGATGGGCGCAACTTACTGTTATTAATTTGTACTGCATTGTAAAAAAAATACATCAAACCAGCCCAAACTATTTCCAGCTCAGTTAGAGAAAATAAGACGTAGAATGAAGGAAATTATTTTACAGAATGACACACTGAAATCAATTTGGCTCAGGCTAGAAGTTAGAACTAAGTCTCTTGATTCCAAGGATCGCTGGGGAAGAAAAGTATTTTCCTATATCAAAAGAGTTTCCAAAAATCTAAACACTTTTCCCATTCTATAATCTGCTGCAACTAAGCCCTTTCAAAGCGAAAAAGCCCCCATTTCACCTGGAATACTCCAGTGTTTTAGCTGGCATCTGGGAAGTAAGAGACAGGGTCAGGTCCTTAGGTTGAATGAAAGTGCTTTTTCTTTTTTTTTTTTTTAAGAATCCAAGGTGAATATCTTAATCTTTGGGTTAATCTGGGGTGGGATTCTTTCTCATTTTAAACACCATTTTTATTCTTCTCAAAAGTAGTTCTCACATCCCTTAGAAAAGTTTGAACTTTATGAATTAGCATTTTTCAACAAAAAATACATTAAAAAGGCTTAATATTCTCTAACATTAAATCCCTTATGTTATTTCAAACCCCTTTCTTTCTTTCTAGCGTCCAAATGAACAAAAGGTAGTAGAAGAAAGACAATTGAAATACTGTGACCTTGTTACACGTTGGGCTGAGCTGCTACAGTACCTCTGGTCTAGTTGCTTGTAGCTAGAACACAGTTATCAGCAGTTTATCATTCTAATGTCATCATCATATCTCTCCTTTTTAAATAAGAAAAACCTATGCATGTGAGGTGAGCTTCACTGCAATGTTCAAATATGACAACCAAGCTTAGTGTTTTTCCTATTTCATATGGAGCAAACATGTATAAATACTTTATTAAAATTAAAAAAAAAAAAAAAAGTGAAAGCTGTTCCCTACTGATTGATTTTTCAAAAGCTCCCTAGACTGATTCGGCTACAGATGTTTGCAAAATGATTGGATGTAAAGTGGGCTTAATTCATAAAAGCAATAAAATGTTGCTTATTGACTGAACAGATGAACTAGCTGAGGGGACATAATTATTTGGAGTGTTCTTATTGGAAATGCTTTGAAGAAATGTAATGATAGTGCAGGAAAAAAAGCCTTATTAGATGTGGTAGAATAAATTTACTGCAAAACATTTCAGAAGATTTGAAACACCGTGAAAATTAATTCCTGAATTTTGGATTGTACAGTTATATATCTGAATAAACGTGTTGTGGCTTTTCAGACTAACCATGTTATTCACAGTTAACAATAAAATTGTATAAACATGCATTCAAGATAATGTCAAGATGAACAAAAAGAAAGTAGTGTTGGTAACTAAAATTCTTCCCTGTCTTGCTAAAGGACTGTTCTTTCAAGCACTGTTGTCTACTACGTGTTTTCAAGGCTTTAAAACCTCAGGTATATTAAAAAAATAGTTCCTGGTGAGTCAAGTCATCCCTCCCAACAGACAGAGTGAAGAAATCATAGCAAGTTCTCTACCAGATTTCCTTTCTTGAGAATCCAGACACTTAATTACATGCTTTGTAAGGACACTTAACTCCATGCTTTGTGAGGAGATGCAAAGACAGAATTAAAGTCACATTGCTCCAGGACCTCAATGTGTTCTGCTGTCATGGTTCTCATTGTCTGGGTTGAATGTCTGAGGCCACACTTCGTTACAACTTATGGCTGATTTTTAATAACATTTTAGGTAATTCATTACAACTTACAGCTGATTTTAAATACAATTTTAAGTAATTCTAGTAGTTACCTGGAAATTTTGATGCTCTTAGCTCTCTACCTTATGTACACTCCATTTTCAACTTCTTAATTAGTCTTAAACTGAGTTTTGAAGGAATATTTAGAGATCCCACCTAAAACTTATTCTGGTAAGATTTCTTTTTGGAAACCTTCAAAAGCCCTTCTCTCTCTCCATAGGGAACTCAAGCTCTTATTTTAGAGATATTTCAGCAAGTGCCTGGAATTTAAGCTTAGGTTAGGTAGCTAAAATGAGCAGATTGCATCTATATTCCCCAGGCCTTTCTCCAAACATGTGTTTGCAGATGTGTTAACTGCAGTGGATATGACTTTCTTCTTCTGCTGGGCTAAAGTTTTCCCTTGGGCTGGCTCATGAACATTATTCCTGATGACAGCAGGGTGCTGTGAAGAGCATTGCTGGGCAGGATGGAAGTGAAATGATCATCAGTGTGAGCATCTACTTTTTCCTGGCATGACTTACAGCAAAAAACACAGGGCTGTGAAAAGAACATTCAGTCATGCTCTCAGCCATTGCAGAATGGTGGAAGGTCCCTTTGGAAAGCTGAAAGCCAAATGACTAAATAGCTTCGAGCAGCATTTGGGTGCCAATACTTCAAATACCACATGTATGACTACGATCTGTACTCCCTGTATATTCCCTATACTCAGCTAGGGGCAAAAATTTCTACCAGGGTTGGATTCTGGAAACTGATAGACTCTGTAGACAGTTCACCCAACCAGAAAGGGGCTATAAAAGTATGTTCAACAGAGACAAGGACTTATATTTTAGTGAGTAATTGCCAACTAGTATAAGTTTTATTCTTAAGATATTTATTTCCAGTTTGCCACAGAGCTTATTAATGTTTGGAGTATTTGGTTTAGCTTCTGGATTGAGGGGGGTGACAATCTTAACAGAGATGAGATTCCTGTTGAATTTTACTGGCTTTATGGATAGGGGGTTGATACTTTGCTGATTTAATTATTATGTTTTAATAGATGTGTGTACATAATTGGAGTAATGGATTGCCATTTTAGTTCCTGGCATGCACCACTTGTCTGAGGGTGCTTTGGCTTAAAAAGGGAAGCAAAGCTATGTGTTTCCCTTGTTTAGGAATAATTCTGTTCCTAAACGTACCTATGCAGTACCATTTTATATGCCCAGGATGCCTGAAACATCCACATGGTACTAGCAGATATCACACAAGATGTATAGAACACTTCTGGACAGGCAGTTGAAGACCAGGCGGGATTGTGTGAGGTACTACAGAAAACTGAATTCTGCTGCTCATTTTGGTCTGTTGAAAGAAAAGCTTGAGACCAGCACAAAAACTGCACTGCAGAAAAACATGAAAAATAGTAACAAAAAGTTATATTTTCTGCCTTTAAATTATGAAAAGGAAAAATTCAGTCAGCATCTTGGTAAAATCCTGCAATTCAAATGATAAAAGCACTAGATTTTATTCACATAGGCACTTATGCTTAAATTTTAAGCCCATTTGGAATCATCTTCTCATCAAGTTAAGCTCATGCACAGGGATCAAGATCACTGTATCTGCTGTAACTGATGACGGCAGGGTGTCACATGCGTGTACTAGCCCACTGTTGCCTGCTTAAATGGGTGTAACTGCCAAATCTCTGTTCATAGTGTTTTTAAGGTAGCAGTGAACATTTAGGAAAATCTGGTGGGTATATGCACAATTGTGTGCTTCCCTGTGAGGTCAAACTCTTTATAACATGGTCCTAAAGCTGAGAAGAGAGGGGAGGGGAAAAGGATAGATACAGGTAGGAAAACCTGGAGGTAGTAACTTAACAATAGTATGTCTGAGTCTTGATTTCTGCAGCCTATCTCTCACCACTTATATATGCCTTCTTCCCACTGGAAAAAAGCCCTTACTTGTTTTTGGAATTCATCGCAGTCCATGGGATAATAACTCATGATAACTTCCTGGAAGTACAAACAGTTCAAGAGATAGTACCTTGAATTTGAGAGACTTTGTGGTTGAGTGGTATTTTGCCTCACCTACATGACGCAGCACTGAAGAGGTTAAGCAAAAGTTGCCCCTCTTTCAAAACTGTGTTAATTAAAAATGCAAAACCCAAAGAAATCACAGCTGGATAAATAAAAACAGCCCAGATGGTATAGCAACAAACTTCTGGCAGGTCTTGAAGCAGACAGTATTCCTGCATATTTTATTTCCTAGCATAGGCTATCACCAGACCACACCAGTGATGGCTTAGGCAGTGCAGCAGAGTGCAGGGCAGTCAAGCTGTCCTGATGCTAAAACACCCCTAAAAGGCATCACAGGTCTCAGAAACACCTGACTACATACCTGGTATTTGTTCATCACAGAAAGCAAGTCCCCAGGTCCCTACCTGCATGTCTCTCCCTACTGGATGTCAATTCACCTTTTGGTGATCCTCTTTCAAGTGCGTATGTAGGCAAAGTTTAGCCTTTCAATTTGTGCATGTGTTAGCAAATCCAGTGATATCCTGCTGTGTATTTGTCAGCTTGATCTGAAATGCACTAAACAAGGGAATTAAGATCTACTTTGATGAGCTTTAGATCATGTTCACATGTGCAGAACTCCAGGAAATTCCAAAAGGGGGTGCTCTAACTTTTGAAGAGGAGTCTGGTGACACCAGTCCTTCTCAGATGTATCTGGCTAACTTCTCACATCCTAAAGAGTGGCTCTGCCTATGTACAGGAGAAGAAGTTTCATCTGGGGAAACATGGACATATAGTGACCAAGATTAGGCTCAGGGCAGTAGAAATAATGATTATAGTTACTTTACACACTTGGTGTCTTGGTGAGAGCCTTTCTCATTCATTTGTTAGCCCTAATTTGTTAGTCATTCAACTTCATCCCAATTGGTTTTCCTGCTTGCTGATAAGACAACACAAATCAAAGGGAGTGGAGTAGGTGCTGCCTGGATTAACATCTGAGAATGAGAAGATTGAGACAGACAAAGTATGGCAGAGACATGAGGGAGTTTTTGACTGAGAAGGTTAAAATAGCAGAAAATATACAGGGATATCAATTAAAAATAAGCGCAGCTCTAGAGTGATCACTCATCTTCTGAGTGCTCTACAATGGGGGCTTGCATTTGGCTTTTCAAATGCAGCTTACTCTTAGTACATGTAGTAAAACCAGCGTTAGCACTACGCTGTGCCATCGTGCTCGTTACACACAATGTACTATAAGCTATGCAAACTCAGTGTGGGAAATGTATGGCATTAGTTTGTTGTTCATTTGTTCGAGCTGTGGGCTGGTTTGTGCTCTCAGACCAGCTCTTCTTCAGTGCATGGTTCTGGCTTGGAGTCCCCTGCAAGGGCTCCCCACAGCTGGCAGGGGTTTCTCTGCAGGCTGGGTGGCTTACCCTCCTGTAATGGGGAACACAGTGACCTGGACTTGAGGCTATTTCTCTAGCTTTGTGCAGTCCTCCACAGCCTTCATTTACATTTGGCATTATGATGGAAATCAGACTCTTTTATTGCCATATAAACTCTAAACATATGGCTATATCCACCCCAGAAACTCTCATTAAGCTGTATAAGAGGCAGGAAACAATAGATGTCTTTTGGTCGCTGGGCACAATGGATATTTAGGTTTTATAATTAAAGAAAGGCTTTGGTGGAGGAAAAAAAATCCTTAAAGGCAACATGGCTGTTGCAACCACAAACCTTATTGTTGCTACAGCAGAAACTAACGGCATCCATTTTGTCTAGTAACTCTGAGATGGCCTTATTCCAAAGATGGTCTCCTGAGTGATTTGGATTAGACTTTGACTTCATGGCCAGATTTTCATGCAATGCAAGTTGTTGTTGTTTTTTTCTTTCTTTTTGTAATAATATATGTGCTACTCTGGCAGATGTTTTATTTTCACAATTTTTTTTCAAAATCAACACTACTGAGTGATACTGAGATGCTTTGATGGTGTAATCCTGACTGAAAAAGCCTTCTGGCACATTGGATAAAGACTCGTGATATGCGTGCTGCTGTGTTACAATAGATATACCACTGCTCAACCTCCTGTTCAGGTTGAGCCCCACATACTTTTCTCACGTCCTCTCCTGAGCTTCCCATATGGTTTTGGGAGCTGCTGAGCTTCATGGGTTGACTCCCACCTTCTGTGGGGCAAACGCAGCAGATTGAAGATCCTACACACACACGTACCCACCCCCCCAAGCATGAGCAGGAACAGAGAAAAACCTGCATTTCAATAGAAAGAAAAAGCAGCTGGCAAGAACATGACAGACATTTCCTTCAATAGATCTCCTCCCGCTTCCTTTCCACCCACCCTTTTCTCTTTGGTTGCTTGTCCCTGGATCATTTCCTGCTCCAGGTGGTGTTTCCTTCTATGTGGAGAATTTAAAGACTGGAGTGCCAGCACCCTCGCTCCCTCAAGTAATAGGCTGCTCAATGTGCAAACATCTGTGTTACTGCCTGTACAGTTAATAGGCTTGAGTGAAATTTCCATTCTCTGGCAGATAGCTTGGGTGGGACTGAATACTCGCCCCCCTAAAAGAGAATATTTGCTCCACCTTGATCCAGTGGGGACAGCAGCCTCAGAGAGAGGCAGGTGACATCTACTATTTTGTTCATTTTAACTAGACATGTCATACTTTGATTCCCATTGCGGTGATGACAATGATTCCTCACTGAACTGGAAAACAATGAACACCAAGCTCAGTATGAAGCCTGATCTTGGTCTGAGGTAGAGCTCAATGAATTGTTACTCATTTCAGTCTGAACATGGATTTCTAATTAACAAGTTGTTCATAACTGAATTCTCACTTCATCATATGTGTTTTAATCACACATAAATTATATATATGCATATATATAAACATATTAGTCTGAAGTACTTCATTATTTCTTTATTCTGTTCCCAGCCCTTACTTTCCCCTTTGGTCCCAACTCTGTTTACTGATATTTGGTTTTGCCCACTGGAATCGCAATGGCTTTGTTCCTTGATTAGTTAATTCAAACCGACTGAATTATAAAGTAATAAGTAACAAGAAATTACTTATGAACAGGCTTGTAGTGCACTACTGGAGTGATTTATACCAAAAAAGTGAAAAAAAGTTTTGCAGACTTTACCAAATATGCATAAGGATCCCCTGAATGACTGGGGGAAGAGACAGAGGCAGGGGCCTCCATAGAGGAAAGCTGGTCCTGAGCTCCTGAGCCAGGAGGTGGGAGTGAAGGACTATGGCTGAAACCTGGACAAAAAAAGCTGACAGTTTGTCACTGCTTTCAGTTCCTTCTATCACTGGCTCAACTTGTGTTGTGGAAGTTTTCACTGCATTAGGAGTTAATGTGATGGCATAGGTGATATTTCAGGAGAGGTCTGAGAGACAGTTACTCGTAGTGGTCTGAGATTACCATTTCCAGAGTACAATGACATTTTTTTCTAGACTGATACACCTGCTGAAGAGCCAGAGGTCAGTTTACAAAGTTTGGCTGCTCCTTGGAGTGTGCTGGAGTCCAGATTGCTTGTGTACTTTTTTCCTTCTGACAGAATCCCTCCTGGGCACAATGCTTCTCATTTATGAAAGAATTAGAAAAGGGAAAGGATTTTTCTACCTCCTAAAGTGAAAACACAAAAAAGCTGAAAAAAAGGAATGGCTTTAAACATGTCTACATATGTATATTTTGTTCTGCACTTTTAACAATAAGGGGTTTACAATACATTTTGGAAAAAAAAAGAAAAACAAAAACCAAGCCACAGCTGAAGCTGTAGAGTACTTTGCATTGTGCCTGTGACTGAGACTGTAAAGTGAGAAAGTAACCTCCTTGTCTGATTCTCTTCTCATGTACAGACCCCAGAAAAGCAGAGCATATTTTAATTAATAGATATTTAGAGGACTTGTCTGAGGATCTTTCCTCGGCAAAGGACAGGAACAAATTGTTGATGCTCATTTTGTAACCACTTTTTGTTCTGCCAAGATGAGATGTTCCTAAGATTCTTTTGCTGCAACCTTGAAGAACCTCCACTTGAAATCAATGGATTGAAAAATGCACCTGCAAGGGTAAGGGATGGATTAGGTATCCCAGCTCAGTGCAGAGACTCAAGTTTTCTCTGTGAGACATAATTCTTTACTACAGCAGCTACTGAATTATTGTGATAGAAGAGCTCTTGATATGTTTTTCATGTGAAAATAAGCTTTTTCCAAAGACTTTATTTACTGAACCTATGTCTCAATTAAAAAAAAAAAAGACTTCAAAGTTTCACAGAGCAGTATAGATTTTTTTAAAAATATCTGAAAATATGTTCCTGTAGTTGGACTGAATTTTCGCAAGCAGTAGATTAATCTCATTTACACAGGAAAACACTTTATGTATAAGTACTTAAATTTGCTCTACAAAATGCGCAAAGAGCATGAAGACAGTGCAATAATGCATCTTCAGATGTAATGCAAAGAGTTCATTTGTACAACTATCTCTTTAGCTCAAGAAATTAAGTGTAAAATTAAATTGTTCAAGCTCAGAAGCTTTGCTCATCAAATGCAGCATCAACACCACAGTGACAGCAGTTAATTGTATGTTATATTTCACAAACATCAGACATTTTGGTATTTGACTCTTTCTCACAATGCTGTATGCTGTTTTCTACTGGAACTTCTGTAAGTTAATGTGTTTTCCCACTTAAGAAGATCTATAGTTGTAGTAAAATTTTCACTGCTTCTATAAATACATGAGTGATAGCTACTGATGACTGTATTTCCTACCTGGCAAATCTGAGCACAGAGCTCAGTTCACTCAAAAGGGAGAAGACTGGTGCTGAATAGTCACAGTTTCCCTTGAAAAAAAGGAAGCAAAGGAAGCAGAGACTTCTCAGGAGGTTTTCAGCACCTTGTAACATAGAGCCTTTAATGAACTTACACCCTTAATAGGCTAAAAAGAAAGGGTAGTGTGGCATTAGCAAGTGTAGTGCGACAAAAACTTTAAGACAAACCAGATTTGTTATATTCGGTTTTGTATGTTCTTCACAGCATACACAAAAGCAATCTCACTGTAACTAGAAATTGGTCTGCACAGTTCAAATGTATTCAAAGTCACATTTCACACTTCATCATTTGTAAGAGTTCAGAACTGATTGTGTTTGTTCCTGTTGTTTACCTTTAGTTTACCCAGATGTACTCCACAGGTAAACCTTATGAATTATCAAAGATCTATGAGTCACAGGAAGTCATAGCCTAATTCTCACCCTGACTTAGCACATCATGCAGCCTCTTTAATTTACAGAAATTGCAGGAGAGGAAAATAACTTATGGACTGTCGCCTTTTTGTGAGCCCTCTGATGTCTCAATTTCAGCCTTATAATGAACATCAGATACCTATTTTTCTAGGCAGAGTCACATCATAGCAAAATTCGGCCTGTGAACACCTTTTTCTCTTTTTCACCACAATGTACCTGTTTCTTATGTCAAAAAATAGGATTTAATACACTTTGTTACTGACTAAACCCAAACTGAAGCAAAAACTGGCTATACCTTCAAGCCTGAAAACCAATGTCAGGACAGTTGCTTCCATTAAGAGAGGCTAGTGGCATGAATAGGCTGCCGTACAGGCACAAGGAGCCACAGTGTAGAGTTCAACAGAGGTCCAAGACTTACCACGGAGTTTCTCAGGCATGGTCAGGGCCAAGGTCAAATTTCAGTTCAATGCCTGCCAAGTTATTAAGCTACAATATTTCATTTTCCCTAATAAAATCTTTGCCATCGCTGGCAAATAGTCATGATTAAAAGTGTGTCCATCTGGCTCTTATTAAGATAAATTATCACATTAATCTGTTACTCTGCCTATATTTGAAATGGTGTATTTATTTCCTTTTGTGTGAATCACCCTCTATTTAACAAAAAGGACAAGGGAGGTAAAAGTGTTTTGGTAAGCAGTGACAGAAATCACCCCATGGAAGAGCTGTCTATGAGAGCTCAGCGCATGTAGAGATAAACCCAAGAGTCCCACAGTGAGGATTTGTGCTGAGACTGGAGGATGAGAAGGACACAGCTTGAGCAAACACTACATTAGCCATGAATAATGAATGAAGGGACTGGACAAAGCTGAGTGCACTGTTTAAAAGAAAAAAATTATGAGCTGAACTGTCAATACCTTGTGGTGTATGCAAAGAGCAAAAGAGTTTACAGAACTGCACTAGCCACCTAACACCAGCTATTTCCCCTGCTAAGCAGCAACACAGGTACCTTTCTTCTCCAAGCTTATAAGGGACCCAATTTGCCCCTCTAAGGATCAATAGAATAGTATGGGGTAGGTGATTAATGATTTGGTGGTGTTGACTTTCCCAGAGGTCTTAGTGTATTAAAAAAACAACACAAAAACAAACAAACAAAAAAAAAACCAACAAACCAAAAAACTTGAAACAGTAAGATCACTATGATAATTCTATAGTGAAACTGTCAATAACTGGGGAGTTACGGTACAGCTAAGTAATTATACAGACTTTTTATCACTGGCTACATTAAGTAATCTCCCCTAGATCCTGCTTGAACATGTTTTCCATGGACTTTGTCAGAGACATATTCGAGAGCATGCAAGAATTGTTAATGTATTCTGGGTATAAAGGAAGCACAGGAATTTTCATAAAGGCAATTAATAGAAAAAATAAATGTATAATTCTATTTTAATTTTCTTAGTTTGTTGTCTTATCTATAAAATAAATTTTCTCAACTGATGTGAATGTGATTTATTAAATACGGGGATTTAAAAATTATCATTGGGGTTGCATTTTAGAGCTCATGGTTCAGTTGCAAAGTAAACACCAGCCTTTGTGCGACTATGTGGTGATATTTGTCTCACTGACATTTCTTGTGGGACATAGGACATGGCAGGAACTTACAGTGCTTAATAAGAGATGCAATGAAATGAAACTCAGATCATCCTTTAAAATGCTATAGAGCAACGTTAATGCTCCACAATTAGCCCTTTATCTTATGTTGATGCCTCAGCCATTACTGTAATATCTGAGTATCTTATAAGTCCTATAAATAAAAGGAAAAATAACTTCATTGATGGAAAAAAATTTTAAAAAGAGCTTGGAGGTCAATAATGTTTTAAAAGCCCTGATTCTTGTAAGTACATTTACTGTACAGTGGAGATGTGAATTATTTATGTGCTGATGGTGCAGGATGGCATGTCATTTCACACACCATCAGGCTCAGAGAAACACCTCTTATTTAAAAAAAAAAAAACAAAGCAAACCAAAACAGGCTATTAATACAAAACAAGCAGCAGACAATGTGAAAGTTCTGTGCTGAAATCTGCAAACAGCATTCAAATAAAGGCTGGAAACCTGTGTCCTTCATGTGTCCCATTGTGGAATATAAGGTAATACACATGCTAGTGAAGGTACAGAAATAACAAACTGATGGACACGAGTGTGGAACAGGGATCTGGGGACAGGATATTCTTAAAGGCCTGCCTGAACCTAAGCAGGTGAGTCTTTAGATGCTGGAGTGGTATGTTCCTCTTGGGGCAATTCAGAGCACCTAAAGTTAGTTTCCAGCTGGAAACCTGAGATCATCTTCTGGAGGAGCAAACTTCTCTTTCTGCAAAGAGAAGTGAGAGGGCCTAGCATAACTAGCCTAGAGTTTGAAAATAGCTACAACACAACTTAGTCAAGTCTGCAATAACTGTGCCTCACTTTGAAGCCAGTTTTAAATGACCTTGGTAAACAAATTCAAATCCAAGTAATTTTAAACAAATTTCACTAGACGTCATCCTGCTCATATTATAAAGAATGAAGGACTCATAGGACAGAGGACCCATATCCTCTTCTTTTTTATCTTTCCCAGTGGACTGTTGTATTACTTTCTTGGTTGATAGCACCGTCTTTTGCCAACTTTTTTTAGCCTTTCTCATACCAGCAGGCCAAGCTGTTTAACTTTTGGGCATGAAGATTTCTAAATTGGATGTCTTCTGTACTCTTTCTGGAAGAATTTTGGAGGGGATTAAAGAGAAAACAGTTGAGCTTTGGTGAACTTTTCTAAAACACATTGGCTCAGAAAATCCCCAACTTGCAGACAGCAGTTTTTGGGCAGAGGTAAGCTTTCATGACATGTCTGAGAAAACATGTTTCATTGGGCCACATCCTGGCACCACCTTTGCAAAGCTGCAGTTCACAGCTGCAGTTCACTCATTCTCTTTGGAGAATTTTGATTAAGCATCTGAATCCAGTTTCGGTTTTTCCAGAACAGAGTAGGCATCATCCTGAGTTTTCCCCAATGCTGCGTTTCTGGACTGCCACAAAATGGGATGGATCAGGTCCAGGGTTGTAGAAGTAAACAGGGAGCAGGGAGTTGCCTCTCATGCCTTTCATGCCTGCTCTCTGTCTGAGAATAAATGGCCTCATGTGGTTTGCATCCATATGATTTAATACTCTTCCCCCTCAGAACAGGGTGGCCTTGTCTATGTCTTTCACCTGGGAAAATGTGCCCTAAACCATGTACGGTGGTTGTCTGAGAAAATATTACTTGCTGTGAACTGAAGTTAAGCCAGTGAGCATGCGAACTGCTAAACAATATGAAGAACTGGAATGCCAGTAACTGAGCCCATGGTCTGGCTGTGGTCTTCCGCGGTCTCAGCAGCATTCTGTGCTGGGCCTGGGCATTGGTTCTTGTTGATCAGAATGCAAAGAGGACTAGAGGGAGTTTTGGGGGAGAAAACTATCAATCATGAAAGATGGCTAGACTAAAACAGGGAATGGAAGTTGGGAACTGACCAGCCAAGGGGTTTTGAAGGTGACTGGGACTGGAAGCTGCACAGAGGGTGGATAGGTGCTTGCTGAAGTGGGGGCAGGTCTGACGAGCACAAAAGGTAAAGCTGAGGGGAGTAGCTCTGTCCATGGGCTGGACAGAGAAACTCAGCAAGTTTAGTGAAATAATTTCTTCCCTGGGCCCATATATTCTGTTTGATCCATACTATGTATATTAGAAAGGTAACCAATTTTGATTAAAAAAAGGTCAAGTAAAAGAAAATTAACTACTTTAAAGAAAGTAGTTCCAGTAGATGACATTTATTTCAAAAAGCAAAATTTTAATCTAAATTTCAGATGACAAATGACACATTGTTGCATATTTTTCTGTTAACAGCAAAGAGCCATCTACTAGCATTTTCTTCATGGGAGAACGACTCACACATTGGAATCAAGTAATCTCTGAACACCCTCTTCAGTAGATTCAGTAGGTTGATCCCTTCAATGTCTCATCATAAGCACTGTTTCTAGGTCTCATCTCTCTGCAGCTCCTTCTTTTCACTTTACTTTACATCACTCTCCCAGCACTGTAGACAACAAGACTGAACAGTGTATTCCCCTAGGCTCTTATTAGCCCGTTATGCAGTGCTGCGTGGCTGTACTGCTCTTTAGTACTCCCAATTTAGCCATACAAGTGCTCACCCTGAAGATACATCCTTGCGTTAGGGTCTCATATTAAGCTGCTCAGAGTGAGCGTGGAGACATTGCATTCAAGAGTGCTGCTTCATCTAAGATTTATGTAACCATTCAGGCTTCTTCTCTCCATCATGAAGTTCTTTGTCTAAATGTACTAAATACACTAAATTCACTAGTAAGTAAAATACTGTTCTCAGGTCCCTTTTGGGGTCATTTAAGGAAATCTTAGGAACAAACAGTAGAAGAGAAAGGAAGTTGTTTGGCATACTAGTTTTCTGTTTAATATCACATAAATTTCACATATGAAGTAGTAAATGGTCTTCCATTTTCAAAGAGAAACTTTGCTGCTAAAAAATGAAATATTTGCCTTCCATTGATTTATAGCACTGAGCCATTCCAAACAAAATCCAAATATTAATGCTTTTATTTCATGAGTTTTGATGTAGAACTTTGACATTGTCCTACCATTAAAATATCCATAGAATAATATAAATGGTCTGTGTACTGTATGGCTCTCTTAATATAAATGTCACTAAAATCCTCATTTTTTTCAGCAGAATTGTTAACAAAAATATAAACTAAAACCTCACCCCTAACACTTCTTTAGCAGAAGTAAATCACTTTATGCCTCCTAATATAGGAAGCAAATGCTCCCTCCAGTATAGCACCTGAGATAATGAAAGATTACGTATGTGCTAGTAGTTCAGTTGCAGCTACATTCTTGAATGCATGAAAATCTCTTGATGACCTACAGAGATTTAAACTATCTGTTTGTTCTAACTTCTGCCTTTGACACCTTGTTTTCTGAAGACATCTCATAGTTGTTATCAGGAAGAAGTATGTCTATGGTAAATACTTCACCATCATGCTTTGTGGTGAATTGATAAAACAAAATATTTTAACTGCTCCACACTGACTTTCTCTTTCTGCATTTCTGCTTTTATCTCAGAAGTGATTTAGCGGTTCCATTGACTCTATGAAACGTGACTTTTTTGCTACTTCATTATTTTGTCTGCTTAATTTTTATGGAAACAATTACCCTAATGTAATGAAGAACACAGACTTCCTCAAACAGACAGGCGCTAACAGGGATTTTCAGTCACATTCTTGAATGACAGAGTATGACAGTCCAAAGATGTTGACTACTTTTCTCCTTGTCACCTTGTCAGTGTAAGCACTTCTTAATCATGCTTTCTACTACTGATGAGGTGTTGCTCACCGATGTGTTGCAATTTGGCAACATCAGTCTCATTATGTTATTTTTGTTTATGCATCTTTTAACTAATTACTGTTTAAGTAAATATGTTGATGGAGGGGAGGAGGTGTCTCCAAGCAGTCTCAGAATTAAGCAGAACTAAGCGAGATGGAATGAACCTCCAGAGGTCTCTAGTTTAACAACACGCTCAGAGCAGGTCCAACATCTCAGAGTCTGCTCCAGTCAGATTTTGCATATCTCCAAGGACAAAGATTCCTCAGCTTCTCCGAGTTCCTGGTCCAGTATTTGACTACCTTTAGTGTTATTTTTTTTCCTTCTATTGTGTTGGAACTTGTGTCTGTTGATTCTCATACTTCAGCTGCACTTCACTTTGAACAGAGGTAGCTGCTCAGGTACTTTCCCAAGAAGAATCAAAATCTGTGATGTTTTGAAGAGAAAGGAACCATCTTCTTACAAACTTCCTGAGGTTCCTCCCAAAATGAATTACCCAATGATCCTGAGTTCCATGCATTCCAGTACTGCCAGTGAATAGATTCATATTGTTTCAGGCCTAAATAAATCCCAATTTAAAAGGGCAAATAGGTGCTCAATGTCCAGTTCATTAACACATTAAAAAGTGCATGTATATTAGCTGGCTTTTAGACATGGAAATGATTCTTGGTGTTGACTTCCATATCCTTTCTGTTTAATTGCACAAACCGTTTTGTTATAAAAGGAAATCCTTTTCTCAATACCTTGGAAATTTTGCCTTAAAATCTCTGAGCAGTGAAGAAAATAAGAGACTGAGAAATCACATTTCTGACACAGCACTCCTGAAGGAATCATGAGGGATAAACAGTAGCTGCTTTGAGATACCTCTCACTAAAGGCTCCCTTCCAAGAAACAAACACTGCGCTTGGTATTCACCAGTTAAAAAAAAAAAAAAAAGGTTGCAGAACAAAACCCAGAAAGAAGACATAGAGGAATCGTGGAAATAAAAATGAACATGTAGGAGCCAGATTATCGACGGTCCCTGTGTGGGTGGACAAGGACAAGCAAGTATGGACAGGTCAGGTCAGCAAGAAAAAGTTGACGTTTCCTATTCTGTGAACTTAATATATGAACAATTTCTTCAAAGGTCTGTTGAGGATTAGCTGCTCTGTCCTTGCCCTTTTCATGTAATGTGGCTCAAGTGGCACCCTTTGTGGTTTCCTGTTCCTGTAAAAAGAAAAGAGAAACATACCCTCACTGCTTCTCAGTGAACTCTCAGTTGGTATTTACACTCTTGATGCCATTATGAT
This sequence comes from Limosa lapponica baueri, assembly GCA_002844005.1. NCBI lineage: Eukaryota > Metazoa > Chordata > Aves > Charadriiformes > Scolopacidae > Limosa > Limosa lapponica. The sequence continues at coordinate 1,025,313 of KZ505688.1, read as the reverse complement.
CAATGGAAAAAACAAAAAAAAAAACAAAAACAAAAAAACCAGCAAAGATTCAGGGGTTTGCTGACTACTGGTAGCTCTGATTTTAGGAGCAGTATACTTTCTTGTACTTCATGACCAAGAATCCAAACAGTTCCTTGGCCAACTCTTCTGCTCTTCCACTATCTACCTCGGCAATATCCCCTCCATATTCACTTCCACAAGCTCTATGCATTGTCCCATTCCTCCTCCCCATGTGCCTCACAGTTTCAGCACCTTTTAGTACCTTTTCTAGCTTTTCCTTTGAGCCTGGGTCATCTCAAAGGTCCATTTCTTTGGTTTCTGCTTAGATCATCTGTCACATCCTGCCTTCTCCCAATACTTCAGCAAATTCTGGCACCATCTTCAACATTTTATCTAGGAAATAAAAATATTAAGGGATGTTTCTAGCCTATGGGTAATGCAATTTCTTCAGGCCTATTCCTGCTTTCCATCCAGGATAAAGACCTGAAGCTCCACAGAGCAGCTTCTTACCTCACCACGAAAAGACCTGAAGGGAACAGAAGGCTACACAAGAAATTATCCCTACCTACTGCCTCCGTCACCACCAACCTCACTGAGCTGCTGTAAACAATATTGAATTCTTTAAACAATAACTGCATACTGTCCTGCTCCATCGTCCACAAACAGTGACAATACAGGGATGAAGGAATGAATTGTGCCTCCAAGGTAGGGGAGTAGGTGTTACTAAAATCAATGTAGTATCCAACCAACGTGTTACTGCATGGGATTTTTAATGCAATTGTTATAACTGGGAAAAACACTGACAATGATTCAAAAGCCACTTGAAACTTGTCCAGTAAAGGTTTCAGTTAAACTTTTAAGTCATCTAGTTGGAAAGATATTTGAACATTTTAAAGCAGCATGGGGATCATTCATAAGTGAGTTCAGTAACCTACGCATGAAAACAATCTGATGCTTATAATTTTAGTTCAAAATATAGTAAAAACCAGTTGTTTCCAGTGAATCATGTTTTCAACTGTTGGACAGGAGACATGTCAGATAGGAAGGTGAGCCACAGCATGTCACTCTGTGCTGAAAACATCTGTGAAAAGGTCTACCACTGACTGAGAGCAGAACGGTCCAAAAGGGGCAACCATGGCAATTCCAGTGTGCATCAGGGATCCCACTGCCTCCAGCGGCACTCCCACCCCTCATGAGGACCCAGAGGGTCCACAGCTGCATAAGGCTATGTGCCGGGTCAGAAGTTGTTTGGCTGATTGAGCTGTATCAGCTGCCTGAACACCAGCTCCCCCTCCACTCCAGGGACCAGTGACTGGGCCAGATGGAAGCAATTTCTCTGCCAGATCTGACCCATGGGCCATGTTTTGAACTATGCTGATTTAGTTTTACAATGTTTAGAGCCCAGACCTCTACTCAGTAAAGACTAATGAAGATTTGACCAGTAAGCTTAAACTCCATGTTCCTTCTAGTTATTTATAACATATCTATCAATGGGAGTGTTTGGAAAGGAGGAATCTTACCTTTATTTTTGTTATAATCCATAGCAGAAATTTTCTAAATTTCAAACTTACAGAAAGTCTCCACATCTTGTAACTAATTCTGGTAGCTTTAGGGAGTTTCCCAGCTGGGACAAATCCAGGCTCATCTCTGTTTGGGCCATATCCAGGCTCATTTCTACTGGGGGGCCCTGAAGTTTTCCAGCATCCCTAGCCATGACGCAGACCCATTTGGGACTCCTGCCTTCAGGCTGGCCATACTGTAGCTTACAGAGTTCCCAGGACTGGGGTAGGCCTGCCAGAAACACAGTTTCTCTTGGAATCTTGCCTTGGATTCAGCAAAACTTTATCAAACCCAAGCTGTTTTGAATGAAATATTTCACACTCAACCAACTGGCATTTTTCAGCAAACTTTGCTTCAGCAGAAAAGTTATGACCAATTCTTTCTATTAACAAAACATCAGGTCTTTGGGAATGCTAAAATAGTGCCATGCGAGTTATGGAAGTGTTAATTCCTGTGAAACATCTCTTGTAAAAACATAAGCACCAATTTGGTATCTGGATTTATTTAATGATCATTGTATATGATGTTACACTCTCCAGAAATACTTAATATTCAGATCCAATGTGTAATTGCTTCTCCAGTTTTTTTAAAATGAAATTTTCTTGTCCTGGTGGATGGAAGCTGCATTTGAAGCCAAGGGAACCTCCACTTCAAAGGAATCCACCTATGTGATGGTGAGAAATGTGCATGGTACCTAGCATGGGGATGACAGATCAAAGGTGAATTGGAAGAGTGATAGGCAAGATAATAATTTCCTCAGCCACTGCCTCCAGGCACTGTGCTTAGGGAGTTTGAAGGCTCATCTGCCTGAGCTTTCAGGACCATCCAGGAGCAGTTTTCCGAACTTCTGGTAAAATGGACTGAAATCATGTCCTCAATATCTGTAAGCTTCTGATGAATGAAACCAACAACCAGTATGCAGATAACAGAGTTGCAGGAAGAAAGAAGCTGTAGGGAACATATTATCCCCAGTTTTATGCACTTTCAATCTCTGTTTCATCAGTATTAGGAGTGAGTTTACAGTGTAAATAATGGGAAAAAATGGCCTGAACTGAAGCCTTACACATATGATTCTTGGTAACATGGTGGACATTTAAAGAATATGAAACCATAAACAGCTACAGACTATGTTCTGCCTGCAGTAAAATCAAGCACTATTGTATGCTAAATAAATATTTTAAATAGGATGCTTCTTTTATGGATGATTCCATGTCTCTTGATATTTACAACATTTAGTAAAGACTAAACAATATACATTAACCAGATCATTTGCCTCATCTTTCACCATTCCATTTGTTTTATTACTCATATAAACATGATTCTCCGGGCAGTTTAGATGAGCAAAGAGTGTGAAATCCTGCTGGCCACATATCACTTCCTTCCATATCTGAGATATTTCTCTCTGGAGTGGTAGGTCTCAATACTCCTACGCAGTACATGAACATTAAAATTTTTTTGACCTGTTTATCAATGTGCTTTTGTAGCAACCCTCAGAACAAAGCAAAGGAAAACAAAATAGATAAGGAAGCTAAGAACATTGGTTTGCTGGCTCAGTTAATTGAAATTGAACTGAGATCTAATACATGCAATTTATTTAAAAAATTTTAGGGTAGAAAGCTAGAAATGTAGTCAAAATGAAATTTGCTACCTGAAGGGTAAGAGGGAATGTAGCCAACCCCATCCTGCTATGGGAAAAAAGATAAAATTTATGAAAGAATCGGGAAGGAGAATTAATTCTGAAATTCCTGGGTTAGTTGGCAGAGGTTATTGTGTGAAGTGGTGCAACTGCTGGAGGTTTTGCTAAGCTGGCTTTTCCCAAGAAAAACAAGCAGCGAGGCTCCAATATTTTGCAGTATGTTGTCCTCCATAACTGCCTTATTTTCCTATGCCTAAAGACAGATAAGATAGGAAGCAAAACCACCAATATTTTATTTAAATGATGACAAAAAGCCACACCAAATGACAGTGAACAATAACAGTAACATTCAGTAAACATACCCAGAAAAGACTTAGTGCTACATGCTTCTTTGTGCCATGCACTGTGTTTTCCAGAGACAATCCGTGTCCATTTTAGCTTTTTGGGCTGGTGAGCCTTAAGTAGTGAGAAGGAGTGACAGAATGGCTCATAACATCTGTTTTCTTTTCTAAGCCAAACCATTCTTTCCAAATACATGTGAAATGAGTGGTTCCTCCATGGCAGAAACAGAGCCTGCCACTGAAATGCTGTGGTTAGGCGAAGGCCTGGGGAATGTTGTGGCAAATGCTGCTGCTGAGGGACCATCATGAGTGGCACTGTTGGCTGTGAGGTGCTCCTGTAGGGTACCATGAGCTCAGCAAACAACCTGAGCCCTGAACTTGCAATCCCCACATGTATTTGTGAGTTCAACAGGGCAAAATTCTGCATCACTGCACATGCCCAGCTGAAGGTCATGGGGATTTGGGGCTTCTCTTATCCAAACCAGGGCCCACCCACTGATTTGTCCATACCATTAAATTGCTAATATCATCCATTATGGATGATATACCATCCATCCCTATCAAAGCACAACTTTGATTTGAGTCAAATTGCATGCCAGTGGAGGTAGCAGGGGCCAGGCAATGGGAAGATTGCATGAGGTGTCTTGTTTTCAATGTATGGCAGAGATTAGCTGTATTAGAAGTGCTAAGGGTCTCGGTGCTAGGAGGCTGTCCCTGGCTCAAACTTTTTAGCTGTATAGGCCCAACCTGTGGGTACAACTGTGTCTAAGATTTGATCCAAAGAATTTATCTTGGTGATCCATGCCAAAGCTCTTCATGATAAAAATTACGTGGGGAAAAGCAATGGCAGAATTTGAATTTCTAAGGGCAGTTTGTTATGGGTGCTTTTGCACCTTTGCATGACAACCATCAAAAGACAAAGATTTAAGACAATGTTTCAAAAAATGATTTAATTATTTTAGGGAGAAATAGGTTTTGTTGCAGATACATGAATATGTGTCTGATGTCACTGTTTTGTGCACATTGCAAAGATTGCAGCTGAATAAGGGTTTTTTTGAAGTGGACATGCAAAGAATATCTTACAGACAGTATACTTCAAAAATGCAGCATAGTTCAGTGCCTTTCCAGAGGTGATATTGTTTAGAAAGTCTGAAACAATAATAACTTATAAAAGTAAAGGCTATTCTTGTAAATTATCCCAGTGGCTCTTGTTGTCTGGTATGATTTCAGGCCAACTGATTCTGACAGTATCTAAACAGACTTTCTAAAAATTTTATTGCATGTTTCTAGGTTTGTTCTTTTCTGATATATTTTGCCCAGAGATGAGATAATGCCATACAATAGTCTCGGTCATTGAAATAGCAGAAGACCTTCAGATTATTTCAAAACAACTTCTCATCACTGAGGTTATCCCCTACTTCTGCCTAACATTCACAGATATGTCTCCATTGGCCAAAATTCTCCTGCAAGTTCATCCTCTAGACAGCTGTGCCAGATAGATATCCAGGTACAAAAGCAAACACTAAGCAACTTTAAATAGGACTTCTACCTTTACATGGGATAGCTAGATAATGAAATTATATTTCCATCATTAAAACTTATCTATCCATTATGGGTTCCCATATGGAAGAGCTTATCTTCTGTGGGGACAGATGTATGGTTAAGAACTTAACATTTCTTGACCGATGCCCAAAGCCTTGGTAGTTCTTGATTTTTCAGAGTTGCCAAGCTCTTTTCCCAGAAAAAAAAAAAAAAAAAAAAAAAACCCCACCAAAACATTTGCCTGAAATATAGCCTAATAGATCCTCCGTGTGTTTAAATTAATGTATCCACAAAGCCGATGTTCCACCAAGGGTACACAACAGTGTTCACAATTTGATATGCTCTTAGTGCACTCCAGAAATTACTCAGGATCAGGAATTCAGTCAGACATTTCTCTGGCCATACTGTGGTATATCGGGTCTAGACATTGACATAGAGGCCAGGTTTGCACAATAAATTCTGGCTTGCCAGAGTTAGTTAGGTGTTGCGACAAAGTGTGATTGTCAGAACTATGGCAACACAAACTGCTAGCGTAGACATGGTTTTCTAGGAAAACTTTGCATGTGCCCAGACAGTGTCTTAAATTTAGGGAAGAGGGCACAAACTGAGCCAGAAAAATCATAGTTTTGCCAATCTAAAATAGATGGCTTCACATCCATTCTGAGAATATATATCAGGTGGGATACTAGGAAGCTTTCCAAAGGCAGACCTTTCCTTAATTTGTAAACATTTTCATTAGAAAGTGAGCATGTCTCAAAGATTTGGTTTGTGTAGTTTTTCCAAAGTCAGGAAAATTCATTAGGTCAACATTTCTTTGAAAAGTTGACTTTCCACCTCCTCTTACCTTCATATATTACCTGTAAAATGTGGATTATACTATTCTGCTACTTGACAGGAGTGTTGTGTGTGTGCGTATACATATATATATGTTTATTGAAAAAGTTGAGCTTCTCAGGTACCTTAAGCTCACAGAGCTTTTCCTGGAAACAGAAACACTTTTTTTTTTGTTCAAGTTCTATGAGAAAACACACTTCTTGACAAGTCTTTTTTTTTTGATTCAGAGGTTTCCAAATTTCCAAACATTTTCAGACACGGGGAGGAAGGTGGGTTCAGGAATCTGACATGTCAAGATGAAATATCATTTTTTACTTATTATTATATATAATGTAGAAAAGAAAGATCTGTCCCAAACTTGCATAAATCTTCAAAGTATTAAATGAGAACACAATGTTAGCTTGATTTAGCTACCATCTCTGTGAAAATCTGAAATTCCATTCCTTTTTAACTACAGCCTGACTAAATATTAACAGAAGAAAGTACACATAGAAAAGTTAGTGTTTCTGCAATTTATCAGAAAAAAAAAACGTATTTCAAAATTAGGAAGAAACACATGTGAGAAGAAGAACATATTTAGACCCTAAAATAAGGCCCCAGAAACAGTAAATCAAGACTTGGTCTTGTCTCTGGAAAACAGCAGAGTTTTTGAAATCCTCATTTGCCAATGCCCTGGCAGGTCCTGGTTTTTAGGAGACTGCCCCGATAGCAGCATCATTATGCTACTGTCATACCCGGGCTGTACAACTGGGAGATCAGGGATACAGAGCAAACCCCAGAGGGGAGGGGTAGTTGATCACTTAGGTACTTCTTTAAGTCCTGCCTTACTTGTGTTTTAAAGTGAAAACACTGAATAGATTAGGTCTTGATGGAGAAGTACCACATGAACTAACCAATTAACACCTTGCCTGCTGTAGTACAGGTACTTAGTCATTCACACTCAGCTTCAGACAGCTATAGTGTTGTGGCCCATCAAGAGTCATCAAACACTTGCAGTGTGTATTCTTACCTTGACCCATTTGTAAGGCAAAATATGATTACTTATTTTGGTGTAAGCTAAATAACCTAGCTATGCAATCAACTCGGCCAGAAAGCAGGTGCAGTAAGATTTAGCGTGATTTAGCTAATCAATGGTAACTTGGTAAGACACTGTAACTCGCATTTGCTCATGGACTCATATTTTATTTCTGCTCTTATATTTTCTACTTTCAAAACTTTTCTACCAGGCAGTCTGTAGAATGGTAAGCAGGAACACTTCCATTTACTGTGGATCAAGAGTTAATTACACTGGAAAATAAAGAGCCTAAGTCTGTTTGAGATAGTTCTGTTTCCATCAGGAGCTGTTCATGGACATCTAGAAAGGATAACACACAAGGGCATGGACTGACCTATGTATGAACATTGGCATAATCTTCAGAATATAAACTTCTCAAACCAGAGTTTAGATTTCAGACCTTTTATTTCTTGACCATGACAAAAATTCTCCTCCATGAATTAATCTTGTCTCTTTAGGAACCCATGCATACCTTTGGCCTCTTAACAGCCTATGGTTACTGGTTCCATCATTTTAAAAGGCACAAAAATTCCCATCAATTTGATTTACAGCTGTTGCTGTATAGTAGCACTAAGTGTCCCTCTTCTGTGCTGAGAGATATTAAACAATCATGGGGTTTTATGTCTGGAGTATCAAGGATGAATTCAACTTCACAGCCCTTTTGTGAAAATGGATGAGTGAAGATGGTGATTGAAGAGAACAGATTTATTCAAGACCCTGGTATAAATTGTCACATTTTATTTCCTGAACTATATTCAGGAAATGACCTTCAGGACAATTAGCAGAGTGACTTCAGAAGTTTTCAGATTGCTTTAATGGATATGCCATTCAACTAATATTAACATTTTAAGATATTGTATTTATTATGATGGAAACACCCTAGAGTTTTCCTCTCATGAAAAACTGAAGAACAGCTAATCAAATTACATTAGCATATTGCCACTTTCAGTACCATGACCATATTGTACCAAGGCAACTGTATGAAGGTAGATCCTTTTATTGAAGACAACTTTCTGTCTATAGGTACAAAAAAAAAGTGTATTGAGGAAGGAAAGAACAAAGTGCTTTACCACTTTAGGAAAAGAGATAGACCCCTGATATTAATACACCTTTAGATATGCAGTGGGTTAGCCTTGGCTAAGGCCAAACACCTACCCAGCTGCTCCCTCACTCCCCTTGCTTAGTGGGACGGGATGAAAATAGGCCGAGAAAGCTTGTGCACTGAGCAACCATTACTGTTGCTGGCAAACAAACTCTTCTAGTGGAAAATTAATTTATTTATTTATTGCTAATTACAATGGATTCAGATAGTGAAAAATGAAAAGACAAACTTTAGAACAACACCTTTCCTCCCCCCTTTTCCAGACTTTATTTCACTCCTTCACTCATGTTTTATTTCTCTCTAATCTCTCTTTTCTATACTTCTATCTTTTCCTTCTACTTTATTATTAAAAGTCATAGTTTTATTTCTTACTTGTGACCTTGAAACATTTATTATATTTTTAAGCAGACAGCAGTGCAACCTCACTTCAGCAAACATTTTAGACAAAGTGATTTTATAACATCCTTATTTCCCTTCAGCCATCAGAATTACCAGAACAGAGAAAACAGACAAGTGTTTGTTCTGTAAATCTTTTTTGTTGTTATTTCTGGAGCTGGTCTAAAAATAGAAATAATTTTCTGTGAAAAATATAGCTGAATATTATTCCTGGTTTTAAAGATTCTAAATGTTTTTCAAAATGACATGAAAGTAGTAAAAATAGCAAATAAATTAAATGCAAAATGTAAGAGATTAGTGTTGTTAAAATTCACTGAAACCTCTCTGATATGCTGAAGTAATCTCTGTGAAACACCTCTGTGAAATACTGTTTTCAAAGCTATTCACAATGTATTTTATATTTACTGGTGAATTTATTTTGTACCCCAAAACCATTGACAAGTTTAGTAGAATTATTATTATTATTGTCTTGCAGCAAGTTCAGTTTCAGTGAAGTGTTGACATTTTTCAGTTTGATAAACTTACCTACCTAAGCCTGCATCACTTGATAATTGATGCTGTTTAAAAGTAGCTTTGTAATGCTATGGGCAATTATTAAGCATAGCAATTGATCAATCTAGTTCAAATTATTGTATCAATGGTATATGACAGTTAAAGCTGTATTCTCTCCAGCTTTGCTTTTAAAGTTATATGCTTATGCCAGCTACCCTGTTTTATGGAGTTCCACAAACTTATTTTGTTTCCATTGCCACCGTATGTCTGGAGTGATTTTCTTATATTCAGTAGCAGATCTTGCTTTGTTCAACAATTCTACAAAATATTTTTAAATTTTCTGTCACTGCAGTGACACCTGGTGTTGAAAGAAAAGCTGTTAATAGCTCAAAGGTATAAGAGAATCCTTTTCATAGTATGTATTGTCGTAAAACCACCAGCATCCGGGACTTTTCACCACCTGCCAACTTGGAAGAGAAGAAAAGGGAAAGTGGGGAAGGAAAGGAAAATGTAGGGGGAAAGGGAAGGGAAGGGAAGGGAAGGGAAGGGAAGGGAAGGGAAGGGAAAGAAAAAAGGGGAAGGAAGGAAGGAAGGAAGGAGAGGGAGGGAGAGACGTAGTATTTTCACAACACAAGTATTAACTGATACTTATTCATTGCTCTGTTGCTGCATGGCAAAGACCTTTTTTTTTTTTCATTCCCAGCCCACCCCCCCCCAAAAAAAATAAAAACCAAAAATTGGTTTAATATGACTGTGCTTTCTGATATTCCTTCTTCTTTCATGGAACAAAAATAATGAACTAATTCTTCTGCACCGAAGACTGGTTCATACATTACCACAATTGCTAAGGTTAATTTCTCAGCCTCACAATACTGACTTTTCAAATTCACTAAATTTAGAAAAGCTTAAGGTGTATGTGAAAACAAAGTGAATAGAGAAATGAATGACTGCTGTGTATTTTTTTTCCCGATGAGCAGCAATGATATTTTTCAATTTGTTTAAAGGAAAATTAAAGCATTCCTTTGTATGCATGTGCGTTTGCAGGTATATACATATGTTTCAGTTTCAACTAAAGAAACTGTAGCTGTGTGGTTGCATACAGAAAAATGTTTCAATAAAGCTTAAGTGGAATATACAATCGATGGATTTAAATCCATATATACAGTTTTGTCTGTAACAGAATTCCTGTGTGCTAGCATACATAAAATATGAGCATCACTAATAAACAGCAGCTGGAGTATATAGCAAGCTGGATCTTTGTGTGGAATATCTTTAAGGTGTTTTTGGCACAACTTCCAGGACTGTCTTGACCAACACTTTCCCAGATGTGTAGGATTATGGGATATATCTGTTGGAATCTCTCAGGAAAGCACTTTAATTCACAGCCACACCTGGGCTGGATATTGCAATCAGCTCCCATTTTCCATTTACAATTTTCCTACCTCGTTCATTTTAATTTCTCTGTTTTCTCCCTTATCACTTAATATATTTTCCTCATTATTGGCATCTGGGCTGTGTGTTCTAACACAAACACCGAAAGACCAAATCAAGATTAAAAAAAAAGAGCAAAAATATTCCCATTTCAGATGGAAGAGCAGATGGAGCTCTTGGCACTTCAGAGGATTCAAATTGACCCTCTGCACCAAGCTCAGGGAAGACAGACTGTCACTGCTGACTGGAAAACACTAAAGAGACCTGTTTTCCCATCGAATATACAGTAGCATTTTCTAATTCTTTAGCTCTAAGCTGTGCATGGCCATGAAAGAGCAGCTGATTTTTTCAGATTAGACTTTTTCATATCTCATGGATGCTCTTCTCTTACTTGTATGTTGAAATGATTGTTCTGAATTTTGAGATATAATTTTGACTCTACCATTTTCTTATCAGTGCCTAAAAAGGGGTGTGATTAAGGGGTGGCTATGCCCTGCTCCTTTTCACCTCCTCCCCTCCACCTTCTTGGTAAGGTTGTGGGAGTGGAAAGCCGCATCGCCATCATCCAGGGATTAAAACACTCTGAATAGAAAGGGCTAGAAGCTCAGCTGGTGCAAAAGGACTCAAGTGTGCCCAGAGCAGTTCATGATCTGGCCTGAATTCTCAAAGCCAACCTGTGAATGTTCCCAGAATAACTGTTTTTCCCAGGTACTCTATTCTATCTTGGTTGCCTATATTCAGCATTAACACAATGAGCATTTAATGAGTTTTCTGAATGTTTTATTCTATTCCATTTTGGTTACAGCATTTTTTCAATAAACTGATGCAAAATACTCAGCATGAAATGTAACTAATAATCTATTTCTAAATAATATAAGGGTAATTTGAACTTTTTTTTTTTTCTGAAGGGGAGAGGAAAAGTTATACTTTAGATAAAGATTTTCCTGAAGAAATAGGAGAGACACCAGTGGTAAAAATATTAGCAAAATGTATATCTTCTTAAACGGCATCAAAGTTTCATCTAAGTTTAGAAGTTGAAAGACAGACGTAAACCAGAATCATGTGAAAGGCACAGGTAAGTCGGGTTTTGACAGAGTCTGAGAGACTTCCCCAAGACATTTCCTACTTTGGTATCTCCATCTTATTCCTGTTTCTGATCCAAATGTGTCCATTCCCTTTCTACAGTCAGATTCAGGAAAAATTCTGTTCAAGAAGTAAACAGGAGTTTTGAATTTATTTTTTATGTGAACAAAATGGTATCTCTGGTGCTTGACCAGCCCACCTAACACGTCTTTGTTTCTCTAAAACCGAGCAGAGGAATGAGTAAGTGAGTAAGCATGTCTACATGGGAGGTTCAGAAATATTAATATGTTGTCAATATTTTAGGAAGGTCATTCCATGAAATGACCTGTGCTCAATCCAGTGTGGTAAGAAGCACACTGTGATAATAAGGGAATTGCCAATGCTGTGAGAGTTTTAATTCTCCTTTGACACAATGAACAACTGAGAATGGATGCATCAGGACTTGGCAATTACATGACTATTGTTCATGGGCAGGGAATTCTTTTCTGAAAGACAGACTGAGCACAGCAATAGTTCTCTGAAACACTCTTCTCAGCATATGTCATTTCAAGGAAAACACCAGAGACTGAAGAGATTTTGCTGTCCACGTATTAATCTCTTGACAAATATATCTTGAAATATGAAACTTGGGTGCAAGTTGCTGTATTTAAGACATTATTTTTCTGGGAAATTTTTATGAGCATTTCTAAAGAGAAGGTAGACTCTGAAAGATATAAAAAAGCTCTCCCCTTCCTCCCTGAAAGGGAATTCTACACAGGAGATACCAAAGATCCCGCTCCCAGACTTCAATCATGGAAGCACCAGCCTTTTACTTCTTTGTCCACTGTCTCTATTTTTTGTAATGAAAGTCAAAATAATCACTGAGCTAATTTTAAAAAGAACTCTGACAAAAACCACCAATCTCACTTTCTCTGTCATGTTGTGTTATGCTATGGTGAATGTATTACAAAGGAGACTTATACGTGATGGCAATACTTCCTCTGGCAGGAGCTGCAGAACCACATCATGCAGAGCCTCCTCCAGGAAGATGCAGATATCATCTAAAATGTGCTGAGATCCCTCATGATTATTTAAATCCAATATTGAAAGCCAGAGTCATACAAAAATAATTCTCCTTATATTTTGCTCCAACTAAGCTAATAAAGAAAAATCATTCGCTCTATTAAATGTATAGCAAGCTGAATTAGGCCCTATTATTAATACAACTTTAGTTGTATTAGTCCAGCTAACAGAAGCTGGATTCCACATGGAATGAAAGTATAAACTCAATATTTGACAAGCAATCCCACTCTACATGGTTTTTAAAAATAATTTGATGATGTACCCTTATTTTTCTCCATATGAGTGGCAAAACCAGACTAGCTTCAAGTAACATTTCCTTATTTAATAAGGGGTTTTTTTCAGTTTTAAGAGGACATAAAAGCATCTGAAATTATGAACATCATTTGCCACTCAAATATATTTTTGTGCCAAGATTTGGTATAAAGCAAATTTTCAGCTGAGTGACAAACCAATAAATATGTAGGCTTACAGTAGCTCTTCTGAGAAACCAAACTTCAAAGAGTGTCTTTATAATACTAACAAAAATGTGCTAATTTTTATGCTTATTTTTCTTTCTTAGTTTGTTCCTGATGGTTAGGAAGTTGATCGTTCATTTTTCTACTGCCATTCACACCAGCTGCTATAAAACAGCTATAAAAATACTCCCAGTGCAGATCTTGACCGTAGATCACTGTACCTAGACCCAGCTGCAGATGGATGGAGCAGCTGGTCCAGAGAGGTGCTGTTCCTGACTCCCACACACACTTGGTCATGATGCATGAAGCAGCACAGTTGCTCCCCAGCCACAATTCCCATTCAGTCACAGATTTATGAAGTAATGAGCCGCCTACCAGAAAAAAACAAAACCAGCAGCTCTCCAGCACACTTTAAACAAACACCCAAGAATATTCCATAATTATAAATAACTGCAGCTCAGCCATAAGATGAATTGCTAAAACTTTTTTACATAACTTGTTAAATGGGAAGCAAATACAGTAGAGCAAGAAAAGACAGAAATATGCCTATGTAGGGAGATAGCAACATAAAAATTGGTAATTATTTTTCAGGACACATTATTTTTAACATCCATATAATGGTTGATGGGGCTGTTCTGCAACAATTTATGAATATTTCATGTGACCTGGCTATTCAATAATTATTGTGTGAACATGCCAGCTTATCCTGACTGTAGCTATAAGAGAAACAAACGGGAAGAATGAAGAATGGTGTGAGATAAGATATGGAGCCTGTAGTAAATGTTAATACACTGTGGAGGGACAATAGACAGCCTGTAAACTGTGAGGATGCAAACTCCTGACTCCAAAGCAATTAGCATTATTTTTGACTAGCCTGGGTATAGGGGACCACAAAGGATTTACGGCCAAATAGAAATAATGTCTCCAGAGGGGAGGCAAGAATTTCTTGTGAGGTATTTGGATAGTGTCCCCCTTTGTGGTATGTGTGCAAAACAGACCTGTCCAATCCACCAGCTTGAGATAAAGGGATTTTTGGAAAGGAGGACATGCATAGAGAGGGCTTACTGTTCTATAATTATTTTCCTCTTGGTGCTTTGCTTCCAGTTTTAAACTGTTCACTTAAGAAAACTAGTTATTGCAGCTACCAAAACTGGGGTGTTTTCAAGTTCCTGGGTAGTGTAACTCCCAGATGTATACTAATACTGCACTAAGGCATCATGCTGGTGGAAACTGTTGTTCTCTCCTCACGTCTAATGCTAGGGTTTCCATGTAAAAACAATCCAAGTACAAGACAGAAAATGAACAGTGCATAATTTGAGCAGTTCCTTGATCTGGACACTCCAGTTCCCAGAGGTGCACTATGGTGCATCCTGCCACTAGAGAGATGCAGCTCACTTTCATCAGCTACCATAGTCTCCAAAAGGCAAGAACTACAGTTGTCTATTCAGCTTTATCTGCTGGCAAAGTGAAGTGAATCTGTAGAAAAATAACAGCACATCACATGTTGGACAAAGACTAGAAATAGGAACCCAAGAGTTAAAGTCATAAAACATGTCATTGCAAAAATATTTATATAACATTTATCTACCCTGCTGTGCCTTTCAGAAACTTAATATTATTTGACCTTGTTTAGTATCATTTGGTGCTGATGAAAGTTATGCTCACAGCTGTAAAGAACCCAACCTCACATATATTGTTTGTTTGTTACTACAGATGCAATATTAACCTGTATTATTTATGTTCTTTATTACCAATTTCTCTTAGAAAATCAGTCACTGATCTTAAAGCTTAAAAATACTACAATAACAGTGTCTGATTTTATCTGATGTGAATTATCCTTGAAAGAGCAGGTTCAACCCTTTAGGTCTCTCTTCTTCAATTAGCATAAGTAATTCAATGACTTCTCCTGCATCAGCGGGGAGATGGCTGCATTATCTAATAGGTTTCTTCCATATCTAACTTGTAAGATCCTATTAATGCCAATAGAAGTTTGAATTGTGTAACAAGGCTAATGTATTTACGGAAAGACAAGATAATGGAAATAATGAAATCTGGAATGAGGAACTCTCAGATTTTAATAACATAATCTGGTGATTTTTTTCCCAGACAAACATTTTCTCTTTTGTACTCAGCAGCTCTCCTCATTGACTTTGTCCTCTTTTTTGGAGAGCTCTTATATCAATGTAATCCCTCAAGAAATTAAGCATGGCCATATATAAACTGATTAGTTAAACAATGCTTGACAGCAAGGGCTTGTATGCACTGAGACTGAAGGGAGTTTGGGACAAAAGTCCAAACTGCGACCTTCCCAGGTACTAACATGTCATCGTGTAGGAAGCGAGAGTATGCACCACCCTAGAGGAACCCGGAGTCAAGTCCTTGTCTAATCTTGGCCTACTCCCACAGGATTCATTGACCTTGTTCATTCTATTAACACTGTATCACAGTGAGGTCTACCCTTTGCAATAACAGGGAAAACAAAACAAGGGGTTTAATACTCTCCCAGCCTGGGCTACCCATACCTAGGCAGAAGACAGATCATTTCATAAGGTGATTACATTCTCTAACCTGTCCCCTCGCAACAGGTAAGAGCACAAAAAAGTTGGTTTTAGAGGCAGTAACAGTTGGCAAAGTCTATTTTATGAAGCACTCACGTAAAATGTGCTCTTTGATATCAGTGAAGTACCATTGATAACTCAATGTGGTCATAGAGATTTGTAAAATACACACAAATACTGAAAGCCTGTCCTTGTTAGCTGGGAGATTTAATTTTATTTCCAAGAAGAACAGTTGCTAGGCAAAAAATATATTTGTAATAGCCACTTCAATTCTCAAGATATGAATGAAATCTAAAATATGATCACAAATTCAGACTTTGCTGCTCTGTGGCAGCAAGCTGAGTGACACGCACCTGTCCACAAACCAACATGCTCTTTTGTTTGTTTTCTGAAGTGTTAGCTCAAACTCTCTGACTTTTCCCTGGATTTTTGTGTGCTGCCAGATGAGATGTTCTGAGAGCTATAATGTTGACTATTAGGACCCCAGCACCACTTTCCATGAAGCACTTTCGGACTCGAGTTTATTTCAGAGGCATGTGAATAGCGAATATCTCCAGAGGAAAGCTTGTTAGTATTGTGGCATTTCTGAACCTGCCTTCCCGCAGCTCCTGAGCAGTGTGTGCACTGTACTTTTTGTGGTACAGCGTCATTTTCCACTGGCTCCAAAGAATGCCTTTTTGTGCTGTAGTGGCTCACCTGCTTAATAATGGCAAATTGCTGTACAATCATTAACCGACCAATATCTGTTAAAGTAAAACTGAAATAAGGAAAAACAGATGTTGTTTTCTGTGTTTAATGAAAAAGGCTTATGCATCCTCATACCGTATTGTCTGACCTTTCTCGGGTTTGGACCTTATGTACCAGACAGAGGTATTTACCACATAATCCATGTATTTGAACGCAGTTTACAGAATTACCCAGAATGCATTTGGAAAAGCAAAACAACAGCCCTTGGCAAACGTGCCAGTGAGCATAACCTCCGAGCAAATGAAAGCAGGACACCTGAGAGCTGCGGATCCCAAATGCAACTGCTCACATGCTCCGCTGTCCCCTGGAGGCATATGAAAAGTTTTACACTTAAGAAGAAGCCAGAACATTTCACTTGCTTCAAAATTTCACAGCAAGGTGAGGATGAATAAATATCACCCCATCACCAATGCACCTCAATTACTTCATTCTGTTGTGGGGGGGGAAAAAGCCACCATTAAAACAATTTTCCAGATAGAAACAGTTTCTGACACATCCAGAGTGAATGGCAGCTCTTCATGGCTGAATGGAATAAATACTTAACCCACAGGGCTAATAATAAATGTGAAACAGTGAGACCATTACTGCACAAATGGGGAGCACAAGCGAAAACTACTGTTTTCAGACAGGGCAAGTCACCTTAGAGATAGCATTGACATGGTAGCAAAGCAAGTTGCAAGGATATCTTTGAAGGTACTGGAGCCCATTTTACTGGTATTACTCAGGTGATTAACCCAGGAGATTTTCATCTTAAGACAAGGGATTTTATAGCCTGAATTAAATTATTCTCTTATGGTAATCAAGACTTCATCAGGGTCATCGTTCTCTGTGACCCAGTCACCACTGGAGATTAAAGGTATCATACCAAAGAGGCAAGAATAACAGTAAGAATAGCAGCCGCCATAATCTTACCTCAGCACTGAAGACAATATCTACACTAGTGCAAAAGTGCAGTATCTCAGGAGGGACGCAATCCACTGCTATATTTTCCAGTGTTAAGTAGCAAAGTCATATAGATATGCTAAAATTAGTGCCGTTGCTATCAAAACCATATTACAGAAACACACCTCCACCCTCTCACTTATTGTCCTATAGGAAACCAACACCTTTCCTCTCAAGGGAAGCCTATCTACTTGATTTTGGCCCTCCTTGTATTCTGTCAGATCAAAGGTTCATCCAGTAACTTGACTCTTACAGTGAGCAGCAACGGATACTCAGGAAAGAATAAAAGTAGGTCACATGTAGAGTACTCTCTTCCGTGTTACACACTTCTAGTTTCTGATAATCTAGATGTACTGCAATGCAAAGTAATGCCTTTTATTTTCACCATTTTGTTTGCTTGCGTGTTTTTAATCTGTTGCCAGCTAATTTCAGTGTTTTCCCTCATTGTACTTTGTTATACCTTGGTCCACACATACAAAGGTGATAATTTTCCAACTATACCAGCTGTTCTGATTAGAGATAAAGTCTCTCTTCCTGCAAATCTGGGTCTGCCATTGGATTGCTTTCTGAGATATAATGATGAATCTACCCTATATGCTTTATTCAATCAATCCATGGCTTTATACACCTTACCATATTCCCCTTCAATTGTCCTTTTCCAGATGAAGAGCCCAGATCTAGCCTCACTTCTAACGGAGATGAGAAGAAGAAGGAGTTACTGGTATATCATCTGAGATTCTTAGTCAAGCCGGTCAAGAATATTTCATCAAAGTATTTATTCTTGGAAAAGTCAGTTTGTAGAAACTTAGTATTTTTCCAAGAACATTCCAGTCTTGACAAATCTTTAATAAAAGATTTCTCAAGTCAGGGCAGCTTTTCTGGTGAAAATTTAAGGAGAAATGAGGGAACAACTACACATCCTTTAGCTGTTGGGATAGACAAACACAGAAATGTAAATGTCATGAACAACTTATCTACAGCACTGGAGTGTTTATACTGAGTTAAAGAGATGCTTGCTGGATAAGTACTTTGTAATTTATCTAGGTCAAAGAATGAACCAGTAGAGTGGTATATTGAACTCATATTTTCATGCTTGTGGCATTGCTCTGATCTCCCTGGCACAATGCACTCCATCCTCCTTCACTCTAGAGCTCTTTTACCAAGACTAGCAATATAAAAAGACTTCAAATTGTAAAGTAAGAGTAAATTATTATCCATTTTTATGTTCTTTTACACTACCTGTGTGCTGCTGTCTGAGAAACAAACAAATTGGTCTCAAATTATAAGAGAAAGGAAAATCATTCACCAGAAGTGTGAAATTTGCCTTTGTCACTGGATGGTGTCTTGAGCTACACCAGGGCACCAGGCTCTGCCTGTGGTGAATTTGGCTTCAAAATTTTCTTTTGAAGGAGAGGAAGGTGAGAAAAAAATCATCATTTATCATTCAGGAAGCTAAAGACTGAGGTATCTAAGGGTCATTTTTGGTGAAAAGTAGTTTTTGGGTTGTATGCCACAGTTCTCAGATACTCAGCATGTTGCTGCTTATTTTGTATAAAGTCAGCTGTAGTGCTAGCTACACATTGAGGATGTCATATTTAACATTTCATTTCTTGGCTCAGTTGAACATCTCAGAGAAGATGCTGCTGACTGTGAAAAGTGGGGAATGAAGTATTTGTACATGGAACCCAGTCCTGAGTAGATGTTTTACTTAAGTTTTAAAAAGTTTCAGGAATTTCTTGGTTTGCTAAGTTTTTATACTGATATTATTTCAAAAGAAAAAAACAAGTCTGAGCCTTCCAAGGCTCAATTTCCTAAGCTCCAGCTGAATTCCACATTAAAGGCA
This sequence comes from Limosa lapponica baueri, assembly GCA_002844005.1. NCBI lineage: Eukaryota > Metazoa > Chordata > Aves > Charadriiformes > Scolopacidae > Limosa > Limosa lapponica. The sequence continues at coordinate 1,006,235 of KZ505688.1, read as the reverse complement.
GCTCTGAAAGGCTAGTGTATGCATATGGTGCAGATCAGATCACTACAAAGATACTACCTGGAGTTGTACAGCAATATTATTAGTACAGCAGTTCCTGGCAGGTATTAGCTGTACAGCAGTTCCTAGCAGCAAGGCAGACTTCTACACCACTTCCAGCCCTGGACACAATGTGGGTAACTCCACATAGTAGTAAGTAACTCCTCTAATCTACAAACCCAAAGAGATAATTAAAAAGAAGTATGCTTTGAAAAAGATGCTCATTTTGTTCTCCATGTAATTCTCTTGTAGCTTGGATTAGTGTTCTCTCTCCATCCTACTGCTGGGGAGGCAAGTGAGCTGAACCAAAATGGAAAAACCAGTGAAGAATCAGTGTTCTTTATTATTTAAGCACCATGTACGAATACAGCTTGGAACAAATTTACCTCTGCTGACAGGTGGAAGAAATAGACTTACTTGTGTTGATATAGCTATATGAGAAAGGAGCTAAATTGTCACTTTTCTCTACCATTCAGTATCCATGCTGGGAAGAGAGCTTATTATCGCTATGACAATTACTCTCCTGTGCATTGCAATATGGATAGTAGCTCAGCTAAAGCATGTTGTCTCTGCTGAACTAAAAATGACAAATTTCACAAACTCATATTCAATGTCAGTTTCTCCTTTGTTCTTCAATTTTTGTAATCCACAAGATTAATCTCCTGGTTAAACTACTTAACAGCTACAGCACATACAGCTTTATTGTTTTCGCATTATCTAGCACATCAAAACCCAAGCCAAAGCATAGCCACCCAGGCCAAATTTTTGAAAGGGTGTGGCTAGGAATGAGTTTCTTCTTTGTGAATAAGGAAGCATTTATAAAAGGATTTGATTAAGACTGGATACTGTACAGCCAGTGACAAAAATATTAATTTCTTAGTGATGGTTACAGCAAAATGTCTCCTGTTCTGTACTGTACTGGTGGCTAAAGTGGGAAATACAGTCTGAACACTTATTTTATCTACACCATATGTCAGAGTCCATAGTTCTCCACGTTGCAATGAGTTTACAAAAATGCAAGGTCAGGTAAGAAAAGCCCCAGAATGATGGATGCTTCTTTCAGTCTCAAATATACCCTGAAGAATTATAAAAGAAAAAGAAGAAATGATGCATAGGGAAAAAAAAAAACCACAAACTATTAAAAAAGAACTTAGTACAATGTTTTTATGTTACTAAAAATACTTTTTCTTTTAACTTGCTAAAAACCCCCAGATCTCCAAGAACCATAGATTTAAGATCTTTCCAGGAAGATGACACAACTGATTTTCACTACTACATATCTAAGTCACTTATAATTCCTGTTTTAATTCCATTTTCTCAGTCTAATGAAAAAATTCATATTAGTATTCTGGAATCAGATGCTTCCATTGAATCAGAGGCTTTATAGAAGGCCAGGTAGATTAGATCTTCCAGATTGTCTTTGTCTCAAAAGTCAAATATATTCTAAAAAGAAAAAGTGAACAAGCTAGTATATATAATCTACCTTCAACTTGTTTTTTGTTCAGTTTTCAGTTGTACTTTTCTATGCTTAACTCATTCATTTACAGTTTGTTCTAAAGTCTTGTCTGCTTTTAAGGTGAGACCACCAGCCCTCACCAGTGCCTGCAGCAGCCAGATGTAGGGAAGACCTGGCCCAAGTCCTTTCTCTGTCCCAGACTTTTGCAAAGGTTTTGCATTATTTTGTTTATCTGTGAATCTAGTGGTTATCTATGAAATGGAACTGCCTTTCCTTTCCACAAGGTTGGGAAGAGATTTACAACACTGATCCGTCGCACCCTATGAAGTACTTACATAAATAGCTGCATTCATGCATTTACATGCACACATCCAGCTTTTTCATTGACATTTTACAGCTTTTCCAAACACTCTAGAAAGCATGAGAGTACTTGGCAGTACTTCTTCTCAGGCAACATGTCTTTCTACGAGTATTCATGAGGTTGACAGACACATCTAACCCGGTATCAATCAGTCTCTGATAAAGGTTCTGGATGGCCTATAGGAAAGGAAACATGACTTGCGAAACGTTTATTGTTATGCTGCAGAAAACCACTCTGATGTCTCCTGCTTGCACATCCTAGCAAGCATTGCCTTTGCAAAAGAAGACAAAACATGAAATTCAAGGCACTTCTGCATTAGAAGAGACACGAAAGGATGCAGCAGGAATAAATGTTGCAAATGTAGCTGTAGGGGATACAGCTATCCTCTTTACACTAAACATTTCTGCAGAAAAACACTTGAGATAAGCTTCATTATCTTTCTATAGACACTTTTCTAACACAGGTGGGATTCACTTAAGTAACTAGCAGATGAAGGGTTTCTTCAAGGTCAAGCAGAGTCTGTCAAAGTCACTGATAAACCCAGGGAAAAAAAGTACATCGAAAGCCTCCTGCAAAAAAAAAGAGGCTCTTTTTTTCTTCTCAAAATGCAAATTTTCTCAGAGAACAGTTTCTTTTTTTTTCAGTTTTTCCATAAAAAGCATGAACCAATGTTTGATTTGTAATTGTGATTTTTTAAGGCCCTGTATTTTTCATGTTTTTCCAGTGTTTTGTGTGGACAATACTGCTTTCCCCTTAGCTGTATTCAGTGCCAGTAGAGGAATCTGGAAGTACTGATTTCCAGACCCTTGCACTTAAGTATTTCATTTTATGCTACAATATTTCAGACACATTATGTTAAGAAAAAAAAAAAAAAAAA